>JAMAGU010000007.1:181059-236767 GCA_023626375.1 Talaromyces sp. PF30-5 | reverse complement strand
GCTGAAGTAGTTATCGATTGAATATTTAAAGTAGGTTTATTACTTACTCCCTGTTGGTCGCCGTTTATCAGTCCTACCGAAGTAGTCATCGATTAACTAGTAAGGTATAGCCATCACTTACAAGCTGTTGGTCACCGTTTATCAGTCCTGCTGAAGTAGTTATCGATTGAATATTTAAAGTAGGTTTATTACTTACTCCCTGTTGGTCGCCGTTTATCAGTCCTACTGAAGTAGTCATCGATTAACTAGTAAGGTATAGCCATCACTTACAAGCTGTTGGTCACCGTTCATCAGTCCTGCTGAAGTAGTTATCGATTGAATAAGATAGATCCATCACTTACATCCTGATGGTCACCGTTTATCAGTCCTACCAAAGTAGTTATCGATTGAATAAGATAGATCCATCACTTACTCCCTGTTGGTCACTGTTTATCAGTCATGCTGAAGTAGTCATTGATTGAATAAAGTAGGTTTATCACTTACATCCTGATGGTCACCGTTTATCAGTCCTACCAAAGTAGCAATTGATTGAATAGAATATATCCATTACTTACATCCTATTATTCATCCTTAGTTTGCTCTTAATATGGTGATCCGGTCACTCTTACCTGTCGTTCCACCAATCCGTTCGCTCCCTCGTTATCGACTGGAGTCGCCAGTGCAATGCCAACCAGGCAGAAGAGAATATAATAAATGACACGCATGTTGAAAGTAGTAGAATGCCCAAACTGTTTTAAATGTAAACAAAATCTAGCATCGAGAATTGGCAAGACCAAGCCTACTTATATCCTAACGCCCTACAGTATGTGTGGTGCGCATCTGCTAGTCAGTAGGCGAAAAGTATGGCTGAGCAATTTCATTATGCGTTTCAAATGCAGATCCCTTTCACGAACGGGCTCTTTATGTCGATCACGTCCCTACATATTACCCCACTTCCTATTGATTGTATGTATTGAAACGGGGTACGCTCTTTGGCTATACGGTCTAGCCGTACAGGTCGATATAGAGAAGAAAACCACCCACAACCAACATATGCAATATGTCTACGGTCGGGGATGGCTGGGTGAGCTCATATTAATGTGTGTGTGTGTGTGTGTCTATCTGTCTATCTTCCAAGTATAGTATCTAGACTTAGGCTTCTTCAAGTCGCCACTTCACCGCCAATTCCGGCAGAATATGTAGAAGACGACCTTCCCCACTACAGTATGTACTTGTAGCTGTGCTGTCTCACCGCCTCTCCGCCCCACCCTCCCCAACCCGCCAGCTTCAGCCAGCCACAGATCGGGCGTTACCACTTACTCCACTAATAAAGAATAGATGACGCTCAATAAATTCCAAGACTAGGTAAGGGGCTTAAGGTTTGACCCTTAGCCCGTCACTTAGATATGAGTAGCGTAGGGAAGTGTTGGATTGCTAGGTTCTTGAGGCAAACGCTTAGATCTAGTGTTTGATATGTTTGCTTTTCTATGGAAAATTTTAGTTCCCTTGGATGAAAGTATACTACATATCGAGACTGGTACAGAAGTATTTAATATTCCGGGGCTATTTTTACTGTATGTACAGTAATGTGCTCTACATACTGTAGAGTCTCTTAGCAGTGGGGTTAAAAAAATACTCGAAGAGTGGAGGCGGTTGCACCGAGATCTTACATAGTGGCGTCTCGTGCCTCACGTTCAGGGTTGACTATGTACAGTATACATGTACAGTAAGTTAACAGCGGTGGCAAGAATGAACATCCCCCTACTTTGAGGGTTGACTAGGAAACTGATCGGGGGCTGACGATTACTATACATACTGTAGGTTGCTACCGCTCATCTTATCACTACCTAGCTGAGCATCAAAATGGAAAATCAAAAAACAAAAACTCTGTTTTAGGCCCCGCCACAATTCTTCCCTCTCAATTCCGAGAGTTACTGTACACATATTTCCCGCGAGATACTATTACGAGAATCTTCCATAAGAGTGAAAAATTTGATACTGTAATTTTCTTCGAAATCGACTCTATAGTAAGAAAGGACCGATGATCTTCCAAATAACGTATTATCCTGAATATTTGATCGAAGAACATTCAGTTGTTTGACCTGAGGACCTGCTAGCCAGTCACCAAGTAACACTTTCTATTCTTTATAATCTCCCGAGTTGGTGACTAGAACGTGCATAATTGAATTTTGTTCCCTGCTCTAGATTACAGTACAGTACCTAAATATGCAATTCCAAAATGCTGCATCTGGTGAGATGTGCTGATATGCAAAATAATGAGGAGAGCCTGTCCTTGCGTCGTCCTGCTTTGTGTTGTCGATCGCTGATCATCCAGATCTCCAGTCAAGTTTTGCTCTTTCTCCGCTCTGAAGGTCTGAGTTGTCACAGCCTCCCGAGGTCGGCAGGGTAGTACCATCGTAGAAAGCCAGCCTCAATCTTTTTATCCTTATGGCCCCATAGACCTATAGTCTCGTATCATCGCAACCCCTTATTTCAAAACATCCAGCATTTATTCCCAAACTTCGTTTCTGTTCACAGCTGGTTTCTATAAACTGGTTCTTATGTTAACAAAACCCCGATCGATATGCAGTGACCATGGCGGATAAGATCTGTCTATCTCATGTCGATTATATAGTCGGATGAATCTGTGCCTTACCGCTAGAGATGGCAGCCGCGAAACCTAACAGTCCAGCCGAACGATCAGAACCTTTACATTCTTAGCCATATTGAGGGGTTTGTTCATTATGATCATCGCTTGTTTTCAGCTCGCTAACTGTTGAGTGGGAATATCCCCTCAGCTGAAAACAAGTGATGGTCATAATAGGAGATACTTTGAGTATTAATAACATTATAACATGTTCTAGAGGATACTTTCGAAATGCCTACATACTATTGTTGTTGACCCACACGTCAAAATCAAACCCTTCGACATTCCCGCTGGTTGTATTGAACTTGATACTAGTATTGTTCGTTCTTGTTCTTATTCAAACACAATGCCCACGAACATCGATCCTCAACTCCCACAAATTCAAGGACTTGGTTTAAGTTCCGATCAAACCTGGATCACTTGGAACTCTGAAAATCTACTTTGGCTACCGCCTGATCATAGGCCAGGTACTGAAGAGTACTAATCTTCAACCTTGATTGTCAAAATTGTCACATCTCTTTCCTTAGCAATAAGTGAGCCCTGGGTATATTTAAATCTTATGCAACTCAGTGCTATAATCCACATCCCAAAATCTCAGTATACTTAAGAATTATTGCAAGCACTTGAGTACATAAGCGGGCTAAGGGCACTGTAGAAAGATGCGATAATGCAGTGCTAGGTACATATAGCCATCTGTTCCCTATCTTTATGGAGTTCTTATCAGCTATGCTCTGAAGAAAGTAGTAGCTGCCAGCCTGAGTGGCTCCCAAGGTTCACTAAAGAGGGTAGAATATACTTAATTGGTTAGGTAAAACATTAAACAGGAACATTTTGAACGCTTGATAGGTGCCGTGGGCTCACATTATTCGTGTCAATCCACTAAGGCCTACTCTAGGCTTCCATTGAATTCCGAACTTTTCGAGTACTATTCAAACGTCATTTTACAGTGGCCTTCAAATTGCTGCGGCTGGCCAAATTAATGATCTACACTAAGGTCTTGGCAGTGGGTCAGAACCTTCGAAGAGATTGATTGTATTGGTCAAGCCGATGATTTCGAGAACTTGAATGACTATATTACATGCCCACATTGCAACGATAAACCTCTCCACCAGATCCCGATCACCTATTCGACCATCACTGCAAGAGCGCTCTTGTTTCATAGACAAGTCCTTATCAATGTCACCCCTCTACAGCTGGCTCAGAATGGCTTGTACTGCAAACCACCCTCAGGTTTCGGCGGATCAGCGTGTTGTTTTGCCTGTGGATCAACCAAGCCGCTGTACACACTCCAGAAGAATCCTATCGAAGAGATGCAACAACTTCATTTAGCGGACTGCATATGGCATATAATCTGTCACGATTTGAAGCCTACCTTTGAAAGGCCCAACATTGTCGCCCACTCAGCCACCGCATCTCCATCATCTCAATAGCCGCCTCCCGAAACAACGCCAGCATCCACATGCATTCTGCCAGATGAACCTTCAATCATGAACATTGATACAGCCACCGAACAATTTACTACGATACCTCAACCATGGCCGCAACAATCTCAACCGACCTGATTTTCTGAAGTCTCTCAACCTCCCTCAGCCTCCACAGCCCCCACAGTCTCTCCATTCAACATCACCCGCTCCCCCCGCTCCCCCACAGCAGACCAACATGTTACCTACCTATGCCTCAGTTGTGCAACGCCCTGGACCTTCTCTACCACAACTAACTTCCGAAATCTACCAATCCGTACCTTTTTCCCCTAAACGCACACTCACAATTGAAGACCTTCATCGTCGTTTCCACAACAAACCATCGCCATTCCATCCCAACGAGAAAACCAGCAAGAGCTCAACTCGTCGAGCTCACAACAAAAACGCATCTGCTACACAGTCTCTAACGAAGCTTTTGATCTCAGCTTTGCCAGTATTCTCGCAACTTATAGCCGAGATGCAGCCAGCGGCGCACAATTGTCGGCCGCTTTATGGGGGAATTCACTATAGCCGCGCCACAAGGGCAGCCTAACACCAGGAACGGCGAAAGGCCACGAAAGGCCTTATCAGGTGAGGCTCAAATTTCACAGCTCAGGAAGTTCAGAGCAATCTCCGTGGAACATAAAAAGTTAAAACATGTATCTAGAAAGTAGTTGTAGCCTGCATATCGCCGTTGAGGTGAGGGGTCAGGGTAAATGAAATCATCATCATCATCATCATCATCGACTATATTACATGTGAGCTGGTTGGCTTATGCTATTTCTTGCACAGGTCTTGCTTCCGGAATGGCGCTTCACTCATATCTTCTCTACCGTTAAACCTGGATAGCGGAAATGGCCTTCAGCGCTCTGCTGGTTTGTACCAATATCATGGACACACTGCCGAAGGAAGGCGTGGAACCCTTGGTCAGGATTCGTTTCAAAACTTGGCCAAGCTTTCTTAATGTAAGCCTTCAGCTCGGCAAAAAACTCCTCTATAGGATTGAAATCTGGAGATTAAGGTGGGAGATACAGCAACCTAACACCTACAGCAGACTGGAGGGCTGGATCCAGTCTCAGGTGGAGCCGAGGGTCAATCCTTAGAATTCCGGCACCTGGGCATGACAATTGCGCTAGTCGCTCCTGTTTCGTTAGCGAAAATCCGTGGTCAATAACTTCAGTCTCAAAGGACATACTATTAATTCCGAAATATTCGCATTGTTTGGCTTGGGGATCATAGATGAGCTTCTCCGCATGGTTAGTTTCGCTCGTTATCTCACGTATTGCACACATATGTGGGCGTTACCGCGATGAATTCATGCTAATTTGCCTCAGGCAGGATGTGGTCTATTCGAAATACTCTAGACATCTAAAGCCCTGTGGTGGTATAATGAATCTGGAGCGTTTAAGTGAAGATCTTTCTTGTCAAGAATTGAAATGTCAGCTCTAGTTGAGCTACCCGAATGGGCAATAATGTGGCCCACCAGAAAAAGTGATTGTACATACTATACGGTGGAGTCCTCGGGCAAGCGTTACCGATTCCCACTTTGTGGGTCAACTCAAGTGCCACTGAAAGCGCTGTATATAATTTCTGTCGCTAACACTAGCTGGCTTTCGCTTATGCAGAGAAATGGGGTATTTGAAGATACCTTGAGAAATACAGTTGCAAGGCAACACTTTCAACACATATGCATGGCACAGATTATTGGGTATGATGTGCAATCCAACTATGAAGAACTTGTTAGCTTCTCACTGCCTTCAGGTCGGTTGAAAGAGCAAAGTTCTACAAAGACACTAACTTGAAGGCAACCGACAGGAGTGAGTTGTGCGAGTCCAATCTAATGCCATACTGGCCGCGCGTCCATCTAGCTATACTTCTACTAGCTTCAATCTTATAGGACTTGGCTAACTTATTCTTACTGTCAATTTAGCTCTGCCCTGGCCGTTTACATGGACTCCGCTCAAGACCCCTGCTTTCATTAGCCAGCCCTTCCCCTCATTTCGATGCTCATCGGGACCACTTGATTTTGTGGGGTAAATCCCCGGACTCGGGTGCATTCCTTCACACCACAAAACTTCAGGATGGCCACTTCGGCTTCGTCTACGCAATCTCTGTCGAGTTGGGAATGACTAGGTGGGCCACTATGTGAGGCATATAAATGGATCTGGAGATAGCCTCAGCTCTTGATCGTGACAAGGTGCAAGCTTCCAGTTGTCCTCAGAACCCTCTTGACTTCTCATACAATGGCGGTCCTCTCGGTACTTCTTCTCGCTGCAGCTTCTGTTGCCAGAGGCTCAGTTATCGTTGCTGATCCAAGTAACTATGCAGATCTCACAGCCGACACAGCCGACAATGCTATCATGGCTGACTATACCACCGACAACGGCGGTCCAATGTACCTGATCTATGATATTACCGGACCAGAATACTTCTATGACAAGGAAGGGACTATCTCCCATACCACTGTCTCCGTTGACAAGAACGATACCAGTGTCGTTGTCGGTACCGATGGCGCTGAAGTCACCATCGAATACTCCACTGTTATCAAAGAAGGATACGGAACCTGGGTGAACCAGGCGAGTTTCTTCGGTGTGAACGCCGCTGTCAACATTGCCAATCAATCGACGGCCTACATCTCGCATAGCAATATTACAACCCACAACGGCGCAGCAAACGTCTTTGCCTACGGTACCGATACCATTGTCTACGTGGACAACGTCGATCTTTACAGCTCCGGTCCTACATCTCACGGTCTCTATGCTGCTGGCAACGGTACCATCGTCGCGAAAAATGTCCGCCATTACTCTGGTGGAAACCGTTGCTCTTCTTTCTCAGGTGATAGTCCCGGTGGTTACGTCAATGTCACTGACGCAGTCGCCCATACTGCTGGAATCGGAAGTGCGATCATGTACACGCTCGGAGAGTCGTATCTCAGCGATGTCGTTGGAAAGACCGAGCAGGCACCCTGTGTATTTAGTGACGGCGACCAGCTCACCTCTTTCAAGAACTCGGATCTCACATGCGGTCTTCTCGCAGGTACCATTCTCTTCAGTTCGTCTACGCGGTCAAGTGGTGCATCGATTAGCCTTGAGAATACCGTTCTCACTACCACTGGCGAGGATATGGCTGGTCTCTGGTTCGGCAATATTATCGCTACAGCGGAAATTATCTCTTCGGAGATTAATACTCAGTCGGGCATTTTGCTCATCGCGAATACATCGCAGGTTACGCAGGCGTTTAATTATTTTGCTGGTTCGGAGCAGAATTCTGCTATTGAGCCCGCTGAGGTTGTTGCGACAGTCTCTGAGTCCACTCTTGAAGGAAATGTTGTTGCTTATAATGGGAGCTCTGTTACTTGGAATTTGAAGAATTATTCTGACTGGACTGGGTCCTTTGAGCTTGGTGGATCGAGTGGATCTGCTAGTTTCTCGATCTCTATTGATGAGACTTCTTCTTGGTCTTTGACTTCTGATGTCCATGTTCAGTCTATTAAGAACTCTGATTCGAGTCTGAAGAACATTAGGTCGCATGGCCACAGTATCTACTACAATCCCTCTCACCCTCAGAACTCCTGGCTGAAGAAGAAGAAGACTGTTGCTCTTCCTGGCGGCGGTAAACTTCGACCTTCCTCTTGAGCTGATCCTTGGATTGGAGATTGGTTTGGATATAATCTGGTAGGGTCGCGTTTGGACCTCGTGGAGGAAACTGTTGCGTGGATGAACATGCTATAGGCAGTCAATACATGTATGGATTCTTTCACTTTGTCGAGGCTTATTGGAGATATTAGGTACTACTAGCACACTACTTGAATCCAACTACACCATGCAAGTATCTTGAGAGTGAAAATTTATCAAATAGGTAAATAATGAAAATAGTCCTAATAGGAAATCGATATCAAACTAATAACAAAACAAATCAAGCCACATAAAGCCCCCTCATAAAGGTTTGCACCACAGTCTAAAAATATCCCACGGCAGAAAAGAAATGTACAATATAGATTTCCTGCGTGGATTGAGCAAAGAATCTACCGGTCATAAAACGGTTTTTTGTGTTGTAAAGAACCGAGGAGTATGCGAAAAGAAAAATAATTGCATGTGCACGAGAGGCTGGTTGGCTATAGCACAGATAAATCAGAGGTATCGATAATCGATGAGAAAAAAAGGCGTGTCATAATACAGGGATTTGTAAGGGTGTATCGGGATAAAAAAAAAAGGGCAAAGAAATGAAAAGGGGGGTATGAGCAAGTGGAAAAAAAAAAAAAATCAACGTGAAGATCAGACGGGAAATTGTACATCGAAAACGGTAGAGACGGGCATAAAGACAACGCGCTTTTGGAAGGGCGAGTTTTGGATTGGATAGGAAGGGTGGAAAAGTGCTTTGTTTAGAAGCAGTTGAGGGTGCTCTTCTTCTTTTTCTTGTTGAGGGCGTTCATTCGTTCCTCCAGTTGGGCGCGGGCGGCTTCGGCTTCCTTGCGGGCACTGCGCTCTTCTTCGACGGCTTGGAGGGAAAGACGGGCGGAGTTGCGCTCCTTGCGGAGGGTGGAGAGTTCATCTTCCAGACCCCAGGCCTTCTTCTTCCAGGCTTCGGCGTCGGTCTTGACCTTTGTGCTTTGAGCCTCGAGGTCACCCAGGGCTTCTTCTAGGGTGGCGGTCAACTGCTTCTCGGCATACAAGTGCTTCTCGATAGTACGGATGCGAGCTTCTTGGTCCTCAACAAGTTGAGCGTTGACCAGCTCCTTACTAGCATGGCGAGAGCTGGGGGGAGATACGCTGCCGGTGCCATTGGATTGGGAGGCGATGGTGGGGAGAGGAGGAAGGGGAATGGCGGGTGGAGGCGAGGGAAGGGAGGCAGCAGATGAACTCTTGCGCAGGTTGGAGGTCATCGAGCTGCTACGGTCGTGGGAGCCATCCTGGGTACCACTGTTCTTGAGTTGAAGCTCAAGCTGCTCAATGCGGACCTGGTAAGTCTCGATGTCCTTCTCAAGAACGACAATGCGAGCCTTAGCATCCTCGAGAGCCTGGTCACGCTCCTGTTGGATAACGGACAGACGGTTGTGGTGCTGGTCGAAACTGTTGGTAATCTGTTCCTCCAGCTCCTCGACCAAGCGAACGCTCTTCTGCTTCTCAACGGCAATCTCCTCAACCAGTGCCTCCTTCTTCTTGATTTGCTCATCCTTCTGAAGAAGAGCATCCTCCAGTGTAGCAACCAAGAGAGCCAGCTCGTTAACCTTGGCATCCTGTGCGGTGCTCTTCTTCGTGAGTTCGTCGAACTCGGCACTGTTAGAGCTGCTGCTATCGAGCTGCTTGCGGAGATCCTCGTTGGTGTCCATCAGCTCAACATACTTCTCGGAGAAGTGTTGCTTCTGGGCGAGAATGTCCTGGATTTGATCGGTCAAGGTCGCGGCCGTTACATCAGAGTTTAGCAAGCCGGAAACAGCGCCGAGCAGCTTAACCAGTTCATCACGGGACTCCGCAATGTCTTTCTGCAGAGATGCCATTGACTGGTCATACTGGGCATCCTTCTCGGAAAGCTTGGAGTCATGCTCAGCCTGCGCAGCGGCCTTAGCACGCTCCTCCAACTCGTCAAGCTCCCGCTTGTGGGTTTCTTGAAGCGAGAGTAGGTCAGATTTGTGGGAATCGATAGCAGATTTGTGAGAAGCTATTTGCTGCTCAAGCTCGGCCATCTTAGCGGCATTGACCTCAGAAGAACCAGTGGCACCTTCCGAGCCAGCTTGCTGTGTGGCCAGTTGCTCTTGCTGCGACTTCTCCAGAGCGGCGATAGTCTCCAACTGGGTACTGATGGTGGTCTTGTGGTCATCGATCTCCTTGTTCAAACCGTTCACAAGTTCTTGTTGCTTGACGCGCTCACTCTCCAGCTCCTGTGCGTTGACCTCGCGACTGGCGCTTTCATCACCAGAAGCAGCAGCAGCGCGCATGGTCTCAACGGAGGCCAACGCAGTCTCGAGCTCAGCCAAGGTGGTAGACAGCTGCTTCTCTGAGGATTGCAGTGACTCGAGGGCAGTCTGGTGCTTGCCCTTCCATTGGGTCAGTTCACCCTCCAAGACATCGATCTTCTTGTCCTGTTCCTCGGCACCTGCATCCATAGCCTTGGTAGCCATCTCTTGGCTCTTGAGTAGGCCGTTGAGAGTTTCGATCTCGGCAAGGAGCTGCTTCTCACGAGTCTCGTGTGCCTCGTGGAGCTGATTAATCTGGATTTCCTGGTTGACGACTTGGTCACGGAGCTGGTTGACAAGACCCATGTCAACGGATGAAGCACCCTGCAAGCTGGATCGTTCACGGGTAAGACCGGAAATGATAGTGGCCTTCATTTCCATTTCCTTTTTCACGCTCTGGTTCTCTGCCTCAAGGGCCTGCAGACGCTCCATGCGAGTAGCAAGCTCATGCATGGTGGCATCCAGGTGGGTCTCGAAGCTCTGGAAAGTGTCAGGCTTCTCGGCAAACTCCTCGTTAGCAAGGGTTCGCAACGCGGTGAGAGAACGGTGGGCACGGTCGACACCAGACAGCAAGTTTTGGCTAGTCATGCGGCGAATCATCTTGAATCCGGGGGTGGTGGGGGAGTTGGACTTGGTGCGTTGAGCCTCGGCCTCAGCCTTCAACTTGTCAACGAGAGTAAGGATCTCCTCGTGCTCGGTCTGGAGCTCGGTGTACTTTTGAGCCATCAGATCAGCGCCTTCCTTGTGCTCGGCGAGCATCTTGCGCATATGCTCGGTATCCTCGTTGTCCTGTTGAACAGTGGCGGTAGTAGATGTTACGGGCGTCACAGGAACCGAATCATCCAACTTGGACACTTCAGAGGAGTCGCGCAAAGCAGGCGAGCCACCTCCCGAGGACAATTCCGAAGAGAGCGATTGAGAGAATGAATGTTGCGCTCCACCCCTCGAGGTAGGAGCGTCTCCGTTCTCTAAAAAAGACACAGGACGCGAAGCCGCATTCTGTGTTGCGGGAGCGGGGTGGCGGGCCTCATCGGCCTTGTCCTGGCGGAGCTCAGCGAGAGCTTTCAGGGCCTCCTCGTACTTGGACTCAAGCGCCTCGTAGTCACTGACGGTAGTTTCGTGGTTGAGACGCAGATCAAACAGCTCCTGGGTAACGGTCTCAAGCTTGTCGGCAACAAACTTTGATTGGGCAGGGCTGTGGATTGGCTCTTCACGGAGAGCCTCGGATCGGCGAGCCTCGAGCTTGGTGGTAGCGGTCTCCAGGACCCTCAGATCATCACTGGATGTTCCAGAAGTCTGCTCAGACGGGGTAACAACCTCCTCTTCCTCGGGAATCGGCTCAACCAGGTCTTCGTCGGATTCGGGGATAGCTGTTTCAGCAGCCTCGTTCAGAACATCTAGGGATGGAGTATGCTTGTGGCTAAATTTGGGGGCTGGAGTGTAGACATCAGTGCCGTTTACACTCTCATATCCATCAGGGAGGTTGTGTCGGTTATCAAGGTCATGAAGGAGGTTATCCAGCGTTCCCAGACCCCGCTGGCGGTGGATAACGTGCTCCAGGCGAATAACCTCACGCTGCATCAGCTCCATATCTTGGTCAGACTCGGCAAGGCGGTCCTCCAAAGTAGAGATGTATTCCTCGCAGCTTGACTCGTTTTCACGAGCGCGGCTCAGCTCCTTGCGAAGTTCGGCCACAATCGCAGCATGCTTCTCTTCTCCAGTAGAAGCTCCATCAAGCTTGGATTCCAACTCATGCAAATAGGTCTCATTGCTAGCATCCCTGTCAAGAAGCTTTTGTACACGCGACTGGAGTTGAGCGTTGACAGTCTCGACGTAGGTGCACTTGGTCTCACGCTCCAGAAGAGTGCTCTCAGAGCTGGCGAGCGAAGAGCGGGTATCGGAAAGGGAAGCCTCGAGGCTTTGGATAGTCTTCTCGTACTCCAGAACGACCTGTTCGACAGATTCGGCAAAAGAGCGCGAGCGCTGCATCCGCTCAATGGAATCCTTGCCAAGATCAGCAGTCGCCTGGTCTGTTTCACCGTTGGCAGTCTCGGAATCGCTAGCCAAAGTCGAGATCAGCTTGGTATGGCGCTGGCTGAGGGCATTGTAGCTCTCCTGGACATCGAGGAGCTGGTTCTGAAGCTGGATCTCTCGCTCGTTCTTGCGCTCGCTGCGCTCGGCAGATACGGCATCGCGACGTTCGGGACCCTCGGAGTTGCGAATCTGCTGGCGAAGGAATGCCACCTCGGCCTTGAGGCGTTCGATCAAGGCTTGCTTGTCACCGTCCTCCGCGACATGCTGGATGCGTGGCTTACTCTGGATAGCTCGAGCGCGCTGGGCGTACTGGACTGTGTTGAGGGTTTCGCTCAAGTGGAATTCGGCAGGGGTAACACAGGCAATCATGTAGGTGATAGCACTACCACCCAATGAGTCCTGAAGGAGTCGGGTGAGTTTAGAGTCGCGGTAGGAAACATGAGAACCAGACTGGCGAGAAGAGAGCTGAGAGATGACCTTGCCCAGGGCTGCGAGACCGGCGTTGATGGAGATACCCTCCTTGGCGCGCTCACCAGAGGCGCCTGTGTTCTTCAACCGTTCGCTACCAGCCAAATCGACAAAATGGAGCTTGCTATCCACAGTCACGGATTCGCCGCCGGAGTAGGAGTCGACGGGCATGGAGAGACGCTTCTCTTTAGGTGAGGTAGGTTGCGCCGGGGAGTTTTTCCGCTGAACGAGGTTTAAGCTGAAAACTGCGTGCGATCGGGAGGATTTGGCGTTAATCGCGGTAGAATCGGTCTGACGAATCGCGGAACCAAAGTTCAAGGCTCCAATCAGGTCATCGAAGCTGTTGATGTTCACCTGGTGCAGACCAGTCAGGATAATGCGACCCTTGGCGTCTTCGCGGATGGAGACTGTGCTACGGTCGCTGGTGGGTGTGGAATCGGGGAGGAGTAGATCGCGGAGGTGCTCGTTGTAGATCTGAAGGGTAAATTTCCAGATTAGCATGTTTTGATTCCAGGCGCAGTATATGTCAGTGCGACTATTTACCTCGACGTAGGTGGCCTTCAATTGCCAGGTCTTCTCAAAGTTGACTTTGCCGAAGCTCGAAGCGGAGCTCATCGAATAACGCTGGGGGGTTCGTAGACCAGTTGAGCTGGAGCCATTTCTGTTGTGTTTAGCTGGACCGTCCAGCTTCTCGAATAATAATTGTGCGGCGCGAGGAATTATACCTGGGAGGCGCATGGTTAGCACTCTTTGCGACCATCGTCGTTGCTACACTCTCCAACCCAAGTACTCACCCATTGCCTCATCGCGGTTCTGCTCATTCGGGCCAGATGTGCCCATGGTATACGACTTTCCCGCGCCAGACTGGCCATATGCCAGAATAGAAACATTGTACCCCTGGAGAAACGAGTTGACGCTGTCACTCAGATATTCCCAGATTCCATCCTGATCCACGGTCTCGGGGAACACGCGGTCGAAAACAAACAATTTGCGCCCCTGAGGGACATCCACGGCTAAGCTGGTCGGGGTTGTGACATGAACCATGGAACGCTGGAATCGCTGCGGAATCAATTCATAGCCGGGGTCGGTGGGTGTCAATGGCGGTCGCACACGAACAGCTATCAGGAGATGTGATGTTAGCTGCGATTCAAGGGGTTAGGGGGAGCGCCATTCTTTGATGGATCGAGATCATTCTGGGGGTGGAATGCTGGGCGACCTGGGGTAGCTATTGTGATTTGTAGATGCGCGCTCATTCCAGCTTTTCCCCCATGTCCGATTCCAATTTCTTGAAGATTGACGTACCAACTTTGACGGCTGTCTTGCCATCCTCATCGGAAGCTCGGCTTCCACCTTGTTTACTGCTCATGCTCATACGACTGCTGCTTCGTGGCGTGCGCATGGCACTGATGGGTCGCGGGGCAGGCCCCGGCGAAGCTGGCGGTGAGACCGTCATCTCTTCACGCTTATCCAGGCCACGCCAGGTGGAACAAAATAAGGCGTCAGAGTATCAAAAGGGGGGGGGGATTAACAGGTGGTCATGAGGTGAGGAGACTAAAGCAGTGTGGAGGGGAGGATGTCAGTTTCTCGGCAACCCCTTTTAACGCGGATGGTGAGTTCAGCGTCGGAAAGAAAAAAAAATTCGGGGAAATTGGAAAAAAAAAAAAAAAAAAGAAAAGAAAAAAGAAAAATGGGGAAGAAGATCAAAGAGATGAAGGCGAAAGGTGAAATCCACCTGAAAATCACGGCAAACTTATTACTCACCTAGGTAGGCAGAGTCTTTGTAGAACAACGCTTGGGGAGCACTTGAGGTGATAACCGTTAGTATTATCCCCTAGGGGGTTCAATATATCAACCACAGGGGGAGATAAAAAGGTAAAAATCATAAAAATAAAGTCTCCAATCGCCCAAAAAATGCAAAGTGTATGTCTGGAGAATCCAAGCCCGTGCACCTCTAAACTACGCTGGGTTTAGCTCCGATTAAGATGAAGGAGGATTTGGCTGTTGAAAGGTGGAGCCAACACTCTTTCAAGCGAGGGGGGGTTCAGGCTGTTCAGGCTGTTCAGGGGAAAATCCCAATCTGAACTTGTGATTCGGTTAGAAATAACAGCCCCAGGGACTATTCCAAGTGCTAATCAGAAGGCTACATGGGCATTATTGAACGGCAGACCCGCGCAGTTCCATGGTTATAGTTGTTTAGCTGCGTGGCCAGAGATGGAGCCATGGGAGACAATAGGAGAATACCAGCCATACGTACGAGTATAATCAATCCCCCCAATGACAATACCTACATAGAAGATTCCAACCGTTCTGACAGTCTGCGATCCTTCAAGACGGGTTGCGCCACGTTTTCCGTAACCCTATCGGATGCAGAGAAATGGAGGGAGTTCTCCGCATCGACCCCTAATGGCACCTGGACTCAGGCCGTTCGTTTCAGGTTGGCTTTAGGTTATCAGGGGAACTTGAACCACGGTGTTCGTCTCCTGATCGTACCTATATACAGTAGTAGCCTTGGAGACTTGAAGAAGACATGTATGTATTCACAAGATAGTACTCAGGTTATACCCGAATTTGAAGTAGTACGATGTATGAGCAGTAGTACAGACTATATGGTCTATCGGAGTATTTCCATATAGTATACTCCGATACTGCATTACTATTCCACACAGCCCAAAGATTCTTTCTCGCGACTCTCAGATTCCGCGTTCCACTCATCTCGCACACCAGGCTCTGTGTGGGTTTGCGCATGTCGATCGCTCGGACGCGGATGGAGACGGGCCAGCACCACCAATCTGGTCTTTTCTCCATCGCTGGCTCCACTCACGGAGCATTTGCGATGAGAATCAGAAATCGCCATCTCAGTAGCTGTTTCAATTGCCATCTTGAATTTCACCTAGAATTGTATATGGAGACACATTGATATATGCGAAAATTCCTATCTATCATACCTAATAGGAATGACCCCCAGCAAGATAGAGATCTATTCAACCAACTTCCGAGGTCTGGAGCTCTCACATGGCCATCACAGAATCCCAAATTTGAGATATGCAGGTCAAATCTCAGCGCCTTCAGCTCACATTGAACCCTCATCTTACAAATAAAATGAACTTCATAATTGTCATGTTCAACCTCACGAACAGTTCGTGCGCCATCCGCGATCGACGCGGTTCGAAGCCCCCGTATCCCCCGGCCCGCACAAGCCCCTGGAATGAACGTGCAACCAGCAAAAGTAATACCAATGTAATAAATCAACGGTCAGACAGCCGTGCGAGACCCAATGATCCTCGTGCAATAGTAAGATTTGCAATTTACATGGAATAACGATAGTCATTACACTCCGCGGTCCAAAATAGGTCTTCAATGTTCTTGGACAGAGTACGCATTACCCTGTCAGATGTACGGTGTAGGCTAAAAATTTGAGGCTGAGCTTGTACAACTTCGCGTATGCATTAGCACGCGGTACATACTAGTACACTGCATGGAGCTCTCGTCACGTCTCGTGCTCGTGGGATATGAAGGATCAATCGATCATCGTTGATCGTTCCTGTACCCACTTCCACCTGGCCAAGAACCAACACATCCCGAAGATAATCACAGAATCCTCCGTCATCTCTGAACTGTTGGCCGCGTACGTCTGCTCCATCCTCGGCACTTGAGACCCTGAAATACCTTGAGGCGGCAATTACGGATATATTGTGTTTTTTTAGGCAAACTAACCTCTAGCTTGACGGACTCGAACTCGAACTCGAATTCATCCATGCAATAAGTATTTCATACAACGGAAACCTGCATTGCCAGTGCCTAGCTCCAGCCTGAGTGCAATTTCATAATTCCCCACATCTTACCAGCCCACCTCCAGCTACGCCTCTACACGATAAACCTGTACTCTGCACTGTACAGCTGACATCCAGAGCTGGCCATTCTCCACTCCCTGATCTGGTGCCGTTAGCGACCCATCTCAGCTCGGACTCGAGCCGGTTCTGTACTGAGGGCCGTGCTTCATGAACCATAATATCCCAACGGTCCACCGTGTGTTTCATGTTGGCTTGACTCCACTATCGCAGCTTGTTTTGGAGGCTGGTGGCGGCGAACGTTTATTTTAGTCTCACTGTTCGGGAAGGGAGCTGCTGTTTACTTTGTCTTCGTGTGGACCCACTATAACGGCGTGAGATTGGTTTTGCGTAGCTTTGTTTGGAACATTGGAAGGAGGAGCTCTTACTTCAAGTTGATCGATGATCTGCCCAGGTGGTGACTTGTGGTGCTAGGGGCGCCTGGGCAACGCCCGGATTCGCTGAGCATTAACTAGTTTTGAATGCACAACATGATGTGGATCGATATTTGACGGATGTGCCTAGTAGCCTGGAAAGGCCGTTCAAGTAGTACAATATGTACTAGGTAGGACATGGAATACCACATAGTATGTATGTCTTCCAATCTGTCATGATGTCTATTATGTGGTACTTATATTCAAGATTGAATAAGGCAAAACATTTGAACGCGGTTGACATGTCTGGCATTTGAATATTGTGAGGTTATGTAATGATATATTCTATTACCTACCTAGATTAACTACCTATTCAAATGATATGCAAGTTTGAATCCAACTTGGCTATGGATGATTAAAATGGAAGCGGTCTTTCCAATGTTTGAGTTGACCCTTGTGGGACCCAACGTCTTGAAATAGCTGATAGCCGATTCTCAGGATTAGTCTTTGCAGACTACTAAAGCCAGCTTTTCAGTGAACCAGTACTGAATGCTACTAATCTGATTATTGATCTCTTCTTTCTTCAGGTTAGGGCTACCGGGGTATTGCATCCCTTCAAGATTAAAGATATGACCTTGATAGTTATATTCATTCGATGTTATTATAGTTACTCAAGTGCTTGAACAAGTCAGCAGACATAGCAAAAAAACATGAACTAGAAAGCTACTAGTACTCACGAGAACAAGTTGCACAATACCAAGTGCCCTCAGGCTCAAGTCATATATACGTTTAGAGAACCCTCGAACCCTCAAGTCAAATCACATCTGGGCGATTGGTAATGAATTTCAAGTTCTCAGTGGGTAGTATCTCTCTTGCGTAGGGGTATCTCCGCAAACTCCGTAAAGTCCACCCCATCATCAACTTGAATCCAGCTTCCACCTTCCCTCATTGGAGTAATTCGCTAATTTATATGAGGATTATGGCTTTTAATAATCAGAAGTATCAAATAGTAATAGATGATCGTTATAAACAATACTTCATAATACCGAGTAACTATGAATCAACACCCGTCGACAATGCAATTTCCCTCGTGGCAGCCAAATCATTCTTCAGCTCGTCAATCTTCATATCCAGCGTTAAAACGCAGTCTTCGCCCAATGGCAACCTCAGATAATCGTATCCACCATCCACGGCGGAAAATATCACCTTCGCCGCTTTCTTGGGATCTCCTTTGATTGCGCCAGGGATGTCTGGCATGGTGCGTGTTGCGTTGACCATCTGTTCAACAGCAGTACCACGATAGCCTTCACTGAGGCCATCGGTGTTTGCATGCTGCGCGGGTGTAATGATTCTCCTCGAGAAGGGCGTTTGAAAGGCCCCAGGTTCCACGATAAGCACCTTCAGACCAAATGTCTCCACCTCTTTGGAAAGGGACTCGTGGGCTGCCTCTATAGCGAACTTGCTGGCGGAATATGTTGAGCGGGCTGCTTTTGCCATAAAACTGCTATTGTCAGATGAAGTATTCAAGATTTAAAACGAAAAGTGAATTGGAAACATACCCAGCTCCGCTGCTAATCAGAACAATATGCCCAGAGCCCCTCACGCGCATACTGGGAAGCACAGCGCGTAGGATCCGAAGAGGGCCAAAATAATTTACCTCCATTTGTGAGCGAACTTCCTCTTCGCTATCAAATGAGTCAATCAGTTGAACCTGGGAAATTTGGGATGATGGATATACTCACCTAGTATCTTCAAGTCCTCCGATAAAGGCATAGCCGGCATTATTTACCACAACATCGATGCTGTGGGCTTCGAGGCACTTTGTCAACTGTTTCTGGTCACACGGTTGACCAGCATCTAGTTCTATCCAAGTACCTCCCTTCGTGGAGAATTCTGGGCAAGCTTGCTCGGCCTTGGTGATATCCCGGGTTGTGCCGACTACATTGTGGCCTTGGTTGAGAGCTTCAATTGCAAGAGATTGCCCCAGGCCTGAGGAGGCTCCGGTAATTAGCCAGGTGAGTTTGCGAGGATGAGACATTTTGCATGTGCTTCAGGTTGACAATCGATTTGTACATACTATGTTGCAGGAGGGCGGTATTTATAGGATGGCTTGACATACTACAATATCCGGGACCTTTCGGACATAAGATGGACTTAAGCCGAACTAGTTGGAAACGAAGGATCTGTACGAAGATGTTTGAACGTATTTGATCCAGGAATCAAGCCTTCTATCTGGGTTCATCGTGCTAGTTCATTAAAAGCTGTCAGGGAATTTTGAAACACTCGCATATACCTATTTTCATGGAGCTCGAGTAGTACAGGTACTAGTAGTATCTTCGCGCACAGTCGTAGTGCGGTCTACAGGGCTACTACTCAAGGGCTATACAGCATACTAAGACCAGTGCCACTACATATCTACTAATTAGGTAATATTTTTTACACCCTGAGCTCGTTTTCATTACTCAATTTCAATAACAAGAGTCGGACCGATCATTGGCTCTCCTTATCGATTTAATTGCATCTGCTGACCTTCAAATTGGACGGGTAGTATTGTACGGACAAATCTTGGCCGGATCACTACTACTCTAGACTGTGCCCAGGTGCCACTCCATATTGAGCTTTAGCAAGTGCTCAAGAAATGCCTTTATAGAGATCTGGTAGTATGAATCAGGCTCCGGACGGGCAGTAAAATGCAAAGGAACAACTAGGATGGAATATTGGACACCATCGGATTCAATAGACTAACTATTCTATATATTTATCTGCAAATTCAAGGGAAATGTCTATTAACATGAGGGTACTAATCGCTTCTGCAAACTCACACAAGGAGCCTATACAATAAAGCCCGAAATGCCAAAGGGGGAATTATGCTGAACCGAGAAAAGAGAATGTATAAAATAGTGCGTCAGTCAAGGTTGAAAAAAGCAAGTGAAGCGCTGCTGAATGCGTTATTGCGAACTTCTTACGATATCGGTTCCCTTGCCTCTACTGGCTGGAAACACCCTCGCCTTTCAGAAAGTTCTCGGACTCGCCAACCTTCTTGCCACCTTCAACCCAGCGTTGGTGCTTTTGTTCACGCTTTTGCGCAGCCAACTTGTTCAGAGCAGGCCAGTAGACGGAGTGGTCATATTCGAATTCCACGTCACCGCCAACAGACTTCATAAGCTGAGCTGGGGGCACGTGCTGGCGGAGATCCTCATTGAACTTGAGCTTCTCCCGGGTGAGGGGGTCGATGAACGGGGTGATGATCTTGAAGAAGCCCCAGATATAGAATGGTGCTAGAAAAGCCGGGGTGTTAGTTCATTGGCTGGAAGAGGAACATCGGGTTCAGGTCGCATTTGACTCACAATTGACGACCAAGGCACGTCCTAGTCGCTCGGGGTAATGGTTTTGCAGGATGTTCAGAGTCTGCTTCGCCTGACCAATGGAGGCGTTTTGACCAGACTTAGATCCACCGAAGTTGACCAGGAGAGCCAGTTTCTCCTGGTTAAGACCCATGAGGTCAATTGTTCGTTCAAGCATGAAGACCAAGTGATGGATCTGTCGATCGCTCTTCTCGGTGTTCTGCTCAGAGGGGCGAAGGTATAGACATGGGTGGCCGTGAACGTCGTAGCCCAGGATAATTTGTTTGCCAGTCTCGTTCTCAACAGAGATATAGTCCGGTGTGAACTTCTCCAATCCGTACTCACGGCGCCAAGTGAGTGTACCCAAAATTCGAGTCTCAGCCTCAGAAACGTTCCACTTTGTCGCACGGAGATAACGCAGGAGACATTCGCGGGTCAACCACATGCGCTCGTCATCGGTAATAGGGTCGGTTGGGGCGTTCTTCTCGGATGTATTTGGGACAGTAGTCCATTCGGAGACGGTTTTGAGGACTGCTTCATATTTGCTTTGTTGATCTGCCGTAAGTTCCGCTGGTTTCTCGGTTTTGACGCTATCAAGCGGCTGAGCAAATGGCTTCTTGATCGGACCATCAGCGGCGGAGAGCGGGAAGTCATCAGCGAGATTCACATCGCCATTGGAGGTTGGAGGGACGGCTGCCGCAACATCGGAAGCATCGTGAGCTGTCATGATGTTTAAAATGCAGCCCAATATGATTGAGTGGATGCAAGGAGGACAACTCAATTGCGATCGGGGGTAATTGGACACCACGCCGGAGATCGCCCGGCCCACTTTGATCGCAAGATGGGAAAGTCAATTAATCTTGCCTGATACGCGCGTGATTATGTCAGCCACACGCTCACGCGTCTCGCGTCGCCGATGAACTCTTGAACAACCAGCAGCTTGACAGAGTCGACGACCATTTCTCACACCAAGTCACAATGGACACCGTGGCTGAGCTAAATGAGCTCTTTGCAGCAACTTTCCCCGATGGACTGCCTAAAGATGTTCTCAGCGAGCTCCAGTCCATCTTGCGGATCCATTCGATGACCGCGGAGGAGCTGTTCTACAAATGGGAATCCTACAGCATTAAGATGGGAGATGAGGTCAAATTGACCATTGACACAGTACGCGGATTCAAACAAGATGTACAGGAGGCTCTTGAACGCGAGAGTCGAGGCAAGGCTGGCAGACAACATGAAAAGAGGTCTACAGTGAACGCAACCCCGCGCGCGGGCGCAGGCGCTGATGTGTTTGGGATGTATGGAGCATACATGTCTCGCTTTTTGGAAGGAAATGACAGCTGATATTGAATAGGCTTGACGAATTGACTCCGAATGCTTCGAACTCACGACCCATGAATGGAGTGAACGGCTCGGCGAAGCGCAAGGCCGAATTCACGTCTCCTGCGACACCTAAAGTTGTACGAATGGACAAGACAGGGACACCGAATGGCGCGAAGACACCTAGCATGCCTGCGAACAGTACACCTGGTGGCGCGTACGTGATAGACCCAATTCTCTACACCGACGCCAGAAGGCATATGCTAACCTTTAACAGGGCTGTGAGATTTGCTGATAGAACAAATGCAGGTCAGACGGTAGAGACACTTAACTCGCATTTACCCCTCCCAGAGACTCCAATGGCTCCTTTCTCCGAACCGCGCATTCAACCTACCGCCAACACGGACCTCAAGAAATTCGGCTACAAGCCAATGGGAATGAAGCTCTCTGAAGCATCAGAGATTCTTGATGATCGCATCGACGAGTTCACGGCCCTTTTCCAGAAGCACTACGAAGCCCACGATCTTACATTTGGAAGTGCCGCTACTCAAAGTACCAATGAGATCATCGCTGTTGGCAGAATCGCCTCCGATGCTCTGGAGGGGAAATTGAACACTGCCTCTCTAATGCTTGAGACCTCGCGCCGAATGGGTGCTGGTAGACGAATTCCCTTGAAGGTTGATTCGATTCCAGGACTGAATTTCTTTCCGGGTCAAATTGTGGCCCTGCGAGGAATTAACCCGTCTGGTGAATATTTTACAGTCAAGGAAATTCTTCCTGTTCCTCTCTTGCCCCCTGCTGCATCCTCGGCAGTTGTTCTCGATAATATAAATGAGCGGTTGGAAAGCGCTGGTGATCTGCCACTGAATATGATGGTAGCAGCTGGACCATTCACAGCTGATGACAATCTGGACTTCGAGCCCTTCCAGGCAATCTGTCAGAAAGCTGCAGACAGCTATGCGGATGGCTTGGTATTGCTGGGTCCCTTCCTAGATATTGAGCACCCATTGCTCGCCTCTGGGGACTTCGACTTGCCAGATATCAAGGGTCTTGATCCAGACACTGCAACCTTGACTACTCTATTCCGCCACCTTATTTCGACACCCCTGGCCCGATTAGTGGCCGCAGTCCCCAGCATCACTATCGTCTGCATACCTTCAGTACGCGACGCTTTGAGTCGTCATGTTTCATGGCCACAAGAACAGCTGCTTAAGAAGGACCTCGGCTTGCCGAAACAAGTCCGCATGGTATCCAATCCCGTCACACTGTCTTTCAACGAGACTGTTGTCGGAATGTGCTCACAGGATGTACTGTCGGAGCTCCGTCGTGAGGAAGTCTTGCACGGAAGGCCTACTGAGGGTCAACTGCTTACCCGACTCCCTAAATACCTTGTCGAACAGCGTCATTTTTTCCCTCTCTTCCCTTCAACATCCCGATCCAGTCTTCCAAAGACAGGACTAGACCGACAAGCTACAGGTGCCACATTGGATCTGCCTTACATGAAATTAGGCGAGTGGTGGAATGTCCGGCCGGATATCCTCATTGTTCCTAGCATGCTTCCGCCCTTTGTTAAAGTAAGTATATCAAACTGTTTGGCACTCGTTGACTATAGCGATGCTAACCACTATTCTATCTACAGGTCGTAGACAGTGTGCTTGTGATCAACCCAGGCACCTTGTCCAAGCGTCGCGGCCCCGGCACTTACGCTCAGATGGGAATTCACCCACGAACGATCACATCTGAAGAGCGCGAACAAAAGCAACTAGACCACAAGCTCTACGAACGAGCTCGTGTGGATATCAACCGAATCTAAGTTATATCACAATTTGTACAATCATCTCGCATTGAATTTTGCCCGGCGTTAAGAGGCGTGCATGGATTCATATTGGACAAAACTCGTCCAAGTGAATTGAATTATGATCAAAGACAAATACCAATGCAATGCAATGAATCCACGAAACAGTGCCCAAAAAAACCTAAGCCATACACAATAGAAAGATCTCCCATCTGAACCAACCATGTAAACGCCAAGAATGCATCCAAGTCTATCATCTCATCCCATCATCATCATCGCAAACAAATAACTCTCCGTCCACCCATCCTCCTCCCCGTATTCCTCACTCGAACAGCCGCAGCTCCAACAGCCGCCGCACCCCCACCTGTTCCTCTCAACGTTGCTCCAGGTCCCGATCCCCCAGCAGTAGCACCCCCCGCACCACCGCCAGCGCCCGCATTAGCAGCTACAGCACTCCCGCCATGTCCCTGTCCATTAACTAATGCTTCCAATCCCAGATCCCGCCAGACAGGGTCCCGTCGCCGTTCCATCGCCCGTGCAATTCCGAACGCAGCATGCTGATCTGGTACGACGTCATCTTCGTCTTCGGGGTTTGCAGGCTGGAACTGCGGTTGGACGTAGATGTCTTCTATTGGGAGGAAGGAGGGGATTGTGGAGGGGGAGGTATCGTATGTTCCGGGAGGATTCGTGGATTGGGCTTGTGGGCTGTATTGTTGGTTTGCGCTTGCGGCTGTTGAGGTGTGTGGGCGTGTAAATTCTTCGAATAGATCTGCTAGTCGGGGGTGGTGCATGTGTAGGTGTGTTGCGGAGGAGTCTTTGCTCTGTTGTTGTTAGAGAGCACTTGAGGTTGTGAGGTGGAGTGAGGGGTTGTACCATTTTGGTGGGGTTGATGTTTGTTTCAAGTTTTTGACTTCCAAGCTTCAATTGAGAATGTTTTTTATCTTTTTGTAGGTGATAGTAGAGGTATTTGGTTCTGGAGCTTCAAGGTTGGATTTGGTTGAGTTCAAGATTGTTGCGATGTCAATGTTTAGATGCGCCACACCGCCCGCGCTGTCTATTTGATAAACCGCGTCATACTAGTAGAAGTTGAGCTAATCTCATTGATGGATCTACATAGTTAAAGTGAAGGAATCATTGGCCTTTATTCATTTTTTACGACTGCTGTTAAAAGTATTATGGGCTGTAGATGCAAGCCTACGTGGGACTACCGATATCAGTCTGGTATCAATCTAATTCAAGGCATATCCAGGTCATTCATATTCAGATTTAAAAATCCCAGTCGACGAGAAATCCAAGAGAGAGAAAAAAAAAAGAGTAAGAAAAAAGGTTCAATAAAAGGCTGACCCAATAACAGAAATAACAATTCCACACCGGTTCATCCATGCTCTCCGAAAGATGATCGTCAAAGAAATATAAAAGGCCGTGATGAAAAGTAGTCAAAGCCCATCTTAACTTTTGTGGTATGGTCACAAGACATAAGGGAATAAACATATGATCGTATCTTACTCATTCGTGCTCATCCGGTGGACAATGGGCACAGCACTAGGAGGCAAGCTGCCCAGTTCAGTAACTACCATGTCCACATACTCGGCCGGAGTAGCATCGTACATCAGGTTCAGGAGCTGCAAGTGATTGGTGTCCTTCCAATTAGCAAGAGGCGAAGGAGATGGAACACGGTCGGATGCAGCAGGGTCCGGAGTGGGTGCGTTGGAGGCGGGTTTGCCTCCCTTGCCCTTCTTGGGGTCAACGGGGGGAGCAGTGAAGGCTGCTGGGTCCGGGAGACCGGTCACCTGCTGCGGGGCATTGGCTGAGACAAGCTCATCGGCATCGGCGATTTCATTGACAACGATACTGTCTAGAGCGACGCGATCGGTGAATTTGACAGTCTCACAGCATACGATGACTGGGACCTCGACACCACCGGCACGTTCCTTGGCAGACATGGCCACTAAGGCTGTACCAACGCGGGAGTATAGACGACCGTTACTGGTCATCGCGTGAGCGCCCAGGAAAACCTTGGTAGCGTCCTTAATTGCGTGGCTGATACCATGCACAAGAGAGTATTGTACGTCCAGACCGGCATTAGCAAGTGCGCGAGCGAGATTCTTGCCCTCGAACAGAGGACGCGAGTCGATAATTGAGACCCGGAACTGCTTTCCTTCTTTGTGTGCTGCAAGGAGTGTCTGTTTCACGATTGAGCTGCCCGCGAATGTAACGATAACGTCGCCATCCTGGATCTTTTGAGCTGCGCTTCCTGCAATCACCTGGTCTGCGACTGTGATCTTTTCGCGAATAAAGCTATCAATAAATTCGCACAGGGTGGTTTTGGCGGCGGACTCGGGCATGGAGGGGTCAATTCCGGCAATAGCCAACTTCAAAGCACGAATAGCGTTTCCTTGGCTGATAGAGAGTGGGCGGCATGTCGAGAGATAGGTGATTTGGTGCGAGAGGTGTGTTGTAAGGTGGCGGGGGAGCGAAGTTCCCAAAGGTGTAGTGTATGATTCAACAACCTAGATAGAAATTGAACGTCAGCACAAACCTCGCTGTCAGGATATGAGATAGACAGAAATAAACTCACTCGCTTGAAGGCAAGCATGGTAGCGACGCAGCGTGCACTGCTACCGCACACCACATAGTCCCTCAGCTGCAGACCCAGTGCCAGGACCGCAGGGTGCACTTCCTTACCAGCACCAGCAACGGTAGTCCTACGCTGCTGACCATACAAGTGACCGAAGACAGCGACACTCTTGTCCTCTTTCTTTTTCTTCTGCTCCACAGCTCCATTGCCGCCGCCGCGAGACCCCCGCCGTGTGGGTAGGGCCTTTAAACCCTTCTGCGCAGCGCCACCAGGGGCAACGTCTTTCCTCGGAGTAGCTGGAGGACGACCCTGGCTGGCTCCAGAAGCTGGACCGCCCGCGGCACCAGCTCCGCCCTCTCGCTCAAGTTTTTCCTTTGCGCGACGAGCAGCTTTGTCTGCCTTGGCCTTCTTTTTCAACTCGCCTGGAGTCAAGGCCTTGTCACCGGCGGCAGCACCGGAATCAGCCGCGGCAGCTGGTGCGGCGGCATCCTTGCCCTTGGCGGCTTGCTTGTCTGATTGTGTGGGGGGTTGTTCCTTTGCGCTCTTTGCTTCGCGGATCGGGAGGTTTTGCTGCGAGGGGCTGTTCTCGGTCGCAGGTTGGGATGGAGGTGGCACGATCGCATTTGACTGCGCAGGGGCAGTGGGTGCCGAGTCAACCGGTTCAGTCATCTTCGATGACTCAATCTCAAGGTATGAGGGGCGTTTTGTTGGACCTTGAATTGCTTGGTGGGGAGAGTTGAGTCACGGAAAAAGAAATGATGCCATAAGCAGGCCACGGACCCGCGCAGCCCTAATCTCCGCGCTGGACTATACAAATCTATGCAGGGCAGAAGTGAGTTAAAGGTATTTATTGACATATGTTATTTCGACAATGTACTAAAAACTGAACTCCTCGTTGTCATTAAATAAAGCAAGAGATTTATCCTGTGATTGATATAGCGAATGATTGAAGCATTGCTACTAGCAATGTGAAATAGCTAGCAAATGCCCAAGCCCATATAGCACTACCCAAACAGCACCAAAGCAGCTTTAACGTGATACTATGAAAAGCTTCATTTCCGGCGCCATTTTCAAGAACTTGGATTTCCAGGTTCCTAGCCTTGTGGACCCAGAGGGATGCTTATTTTTTGGCCCCCAAAGGCGTCGTACTTCGAACTGATTAACAAAGCCAATCCCCACCTAGCCTTGGGTGTGATGCGCCAATACCCAACAAAGAAGGACGTTTTTTTCTTCCTCAGCCCTACATAGGCAAATAATCCTTTTCTCTCCCAAACTCGAAGATGTCCCCCAATCCCTTATTTTCGGCAGCTGTTGAAACATCCTGCATGGTGACCACCCTCGCTTATACCCCGGCTCAATCCCCGTTCAGAATAGGAGTACTCCCTTTGATTGCGTATTGCACTTGGGACTGTCTGGATAAATCCTTGCAATTTTTCGTCCGACTACCATGGGCTAGTCTTGTTGGAGGCTACTCTGTTATGCTGTTATTCCATTACATCGATATTGCTCTTTTGACTCGATGGGATTTCTCGAATCAAACCAGCGTGTCCCCCAATTCTCATAAGATACTATCAAAGCCAGAGAGGAGACTTTTGATCGGTCGATTACGTTTTGGAATTCGGGCAACATTCAATTCACGGTGTCTTGGTACCTCCGAGCAGGTGAAAAGCGTCCCTCGGTTCTCTAACACCGCAACAGATCCCAGTTATATCCCATCTCGACGAGCCTTTCTTCGTCGCACCGCTCGGATAGCAGCTCTCAGCTACCTAGGGCTTGACATTCTCGGCTCAATGAGTGACTCTGAAATCGGGAATCGTTTTCTGATCCCTTCGCGAGTACCGTTCTTTCGACGGCTAGGAAATGTTACATTGGAGGAGGTTACCATTCGATTGTTTAGTACCATTGCAATGGGAACAGGGCTTGTCTGCAGCCAGGGCGGGCTATATAGCATATTTGCCTTCATAAGTGTTTTGCTTCGGATAAGTGATCCGTGTGACTGGCCGCCATTCTATGGATCGCTATCAGATGCGTATAGCCTTCGACGTCTGTGGAAGTGAGTCGCTCATTTTATCTTGGAACTTGAGACAAATCTAATATCAAATAGTCGCTGTTGGCATCAATGCAACACGCACAAAGTTCGTCGCATATCGTCCTATATTGTACAAGATATTCTGCAGATGAAATCGACGGGCTCGATGTCTCGTTATATGAAGATGATATTTGCCTTTCTCACTTCCGCCCTCATGCACTATCTGATCGATCTATCAATGAACCTCTCGGTATCAAGCTCTGGTGCCATCTTATTCTTCTGTACCCAGGCTCTAGGGGTTCTTATTGAGGATTTGGCATGCAGTGTTTATCTCTCGGCTTGTGGTACTAGTATCTCGCGAGAGCAACCAATGCGTCGCGACCAAAAGATTCTTGGATACATTTGGGTAGCGGCCTTTTTGACGTGGTCTCTACCGGCTTATATTTATCCAATGCTATACCGAGCAAATATGGGTCTTGATGACTCTGTTACACCAATCAGTATTGTCAGGATATTGAAACAGTGTGCCGGTTCTATGTGTGGCACACCGGTCCGATAATGAATTGGGTTTAAAAGCCCAATTTTACATTGATATATATATCAATTATAAGCCGATACTCAATCTCTGCATGTGGAAGACTGATATTGCGTTAAAATAGAGTAGCCTCCAGCACTCGTGGCGTGAACTTGAACATGACTCGCGTGTGGCATGTGAGCGCTGGGCACCGGGCATGTGCAGACTCGGATCAGAGGTAACATCTTCGACTATACAATTCCTCGACGTAAGTATAACACAAGTTCAAACTTGAATGTTTACCAGTCTATTTCCAATTGAAAAATGCATTATATCAGATTTCTCGTTATTCATCTCAGAAGTCTCTCGCTAGAATAGTAATAAACAAGAAGGTAAAAGAAACAGAAGAAGAGAGACAGAGAAGAAGAGAAAATGAAAATGAAAAAAAAAGAATCAAGGCTGAACTGTATGAAATCAAATCATAGCAGATTTCCGCCCAAAAGCATGGCTCCAACGAACAAAGAAAAGGAACTGTACCGCCAACGCCACATTTGTACTCCGGTAATATTCATTAGTTAGAACTTCTAGCGGTTATTTGCAACGATGGCTCCCAATGCACGTCGTTTAGGGGTCATCGCTTGCTCTTTGCGTTGCCAGCGTTCATGGTCGGAGGCTAGCTTTCGCTTGAACATGGTTAGATCACCAAGGAGATCTTGCATGTGTGATTGCATGTGGTGTGCTTCGCTCTCGTTCTCGTCCCATGTTATTGTATCGTCATCGTCTTCTTCTTCATCCTCCCAGAGATCCCCCTCAGAGTCGGATGGAATAACGGGGGAGCCTTCTCGTGATATGGGGTCCTCGCGAGGCGCTTGGTTTTCTTCTGATAATGAAGCCAGACTGGGCTGGCGTTTCTCTAATGTCACTGCCGGGATGGGATTCTTGAGACTCTCGACAGCTAATTTCAAATGCATGCGCAATGCTTCGTTTTCGGTTTGTAGTTGGCGAATCTTGCACTCGCTGACCATCTTGGTCTCTTCCATGAGACGCTGCATTTTCTCCACCTTTTGCTGGTATTCATCCAGCTTCTCGTCTTGCATTTGAGTGGCACGTTGGTTTTCTGTGGCTTGGCTGACACTGAGCTGCAGTGTTCGAATGGTCTCCGCCATCTCTGCAATCTGGGCGTCACGTTCTGCCGCAGATACACTATCTTGATTCACTCGAGCACGGGTACGGATATGCTTAGCCTGGTCCGCATATCGGAGAGTGGAAAGAGTCTCTTCGTAGTCGGCCGGTGCGATACATGCGATCATCGCTGTTTTCGAATTTCCGCCCAAGCTATCCTTTAATAGCCATGTAAGAATCGAGTCTCGGTATGGCACTAAATCCTTGCCTTTTCTTCCCCCGCGGGTCTTCTTAGGATCTGCAAGTGCTGCAATAACTCGTCCAAGGGTTGTGAGTGATTTGTTAATGTTGGAACCTTCACGAAGACGCTGGCCGGTCGCTTCAGTAGACTTGGCACGCTCAGAGCCCGCCAGATCAACCAGTCGAATTCGTGCGGTACGTTCTGTTGTCTCATCTGTTGAAAGGTCGTGGTGAATCTGTTTGAGCGTGATGGTAAAAACTGCATGTGATCGCGATGAGGTGTCGTTCATTTTAGTACTCGCGGTTGTTCGTGACATGTCACCCTTGCGCATAAATTTCATTAATTCTGCGTAATTTCTTGCCGTGACTTCCGTCAAATCTTTTACGTATGGTCCTTCAGATGGCGACTCTCGAATGCGAAGGTAATGTGGAGGATCTGCGCGCGGAACCAAAAGATCTCGTACATGCTCATTGTAAACCTCGAAATAGGAGACTCGGACATTGTAACTGATGTCGGGAGATGGCGAGTCCGAGATACGCTGGAATAAATCTTCGCAAGTACGGGGAATCAATCCTGGCTGTTCTGGTGTGCCCATCATCGTGTAACTCTTTCCGGAGCCCGTTTGACCGTATGCGAAGATACATGTGTGGTATCCCTCAAAATTATGATCCAGGAACTCTTCACCCAGACAGTTGTAGACATCCTCTTGCTGCGCGAAGTGATCGTCTTCTTCATCGTGCGACCAGAAGGAGTTGTCGAACGTAAACGATTTATCCTCGAGGACTTTGCCCCGCGCTTGTGATTTAGGCTTTCCGCGATCATCTAGACTGGGCTTCGGCGCGATCAGGCGAGTCATTTGCGTGTGGGGATCCATGGCGATCAGACATTCTGCCTGGCGTTGAATTTCTGCGATACATCATCAGAACCTGCGCTCCCGATTCCATCCACCCTGACTGCTTGTCGCCTCCCCGTGACTGGATACGTACCTCTGGGGAGAAATTTGCGAACGCGCACGACGACGCGCACATTTCCTCCTGGCGAAGGACTCGCCATTCCATCGTGATAGCCGGGTGTGACTGCCACGCCTTCTCGGGCGCGGAGTGAGGGGCTTGAAGCGGTTGATCGTAGCGTCGCGGCCGAGGCGGAAGTCGAGATCACGCTCGGTGTCGTGATTCCGGTGAGGGCGGAGGCTTCGGATGAAGTGGCGGATGAGATCGAGCCAGGGCCCCCCTGGCTGATGTGGTGGTAGAAGCGTGGATCTAACGCCATTTCCCTGCTGTATTCCCTCAACAACTGAACACAAGTGTTGACGGCGTCGCGTCGTCGCTCATTAAGATGATGGTACATGCAATGAATTGGGTGTAATACAAAAAGAAAAGAAAGGGGGGAATGTAGCGACTTTGATCGAGCGACAAATGAAAATGCTGAGAAGAGAAGAAAGAGTGAAAGGGGGGTCGGTACTGTTGCGATGTTGCTTCCTTGGAGGTTCAATGGATCATCTGCCTTTTGCGGGGAAGTCGAAGGTCTGGATGTAAACAAAGTGTCGCAGGTCTATCAGGAAACGGGCATGCTGTGGAATGCAATGCACCAACGAAGGAAACGGATGAAATATGGAAATGGATGTGTCAATTTAATGAAATGAAATGAAAGAAAACAAAATAGTCTATGCGATGGGTGAAATGGCCAAAGCGAAGTGGTGAATACAAGGACGGTGTAGAGGCGCGATTAGGCTTGGTTGCCATAGCAATGGCCACTGCCCAACTACATAGAAGATACTTTGATCTCCACAGATTATACTAGCAGAGCCAGGTATACAACAGGTACTTTTACTAATTGATGCAACGATCAGTCAATACGTATGATTTCCACGTTCTCTCATTATACAGCACTGTGCACAGTCGGATTATCCTTATTTTCGTAAATACATAAACATGAAATCATTCAACGATCGGCAGATGCATGGTGTTGATTCGAGTTTCCTTAGTCAAATTCCTCGGTCTCTGCATTCATGGCTTTGAAGACATCATAGTCGTCACCCTTGGTCTGCTTGGTAGGAGTGTCGGGAACAGGGTTGCCCGTGGCATCCATGTGCTCTTGTAGAAGCTGGCTGGGGCCTAGGTCTTCTTGGCCTTGCTTCTGTTGGGACTGTTGTGAACTAGGCATACTTCCAGAGTCGGACTGGTTCTGTGTATTGTTGAACAGACGGCGCTGCTGGTCGGCACTGTCGTGAAAGCGGGCGTCTTGCTTTGACATGGGCATGATGAAATTATTGAAGTTGTTTTCTGTTCATACCAAATGATAATTAGCAATCTCTTCTTAAGACAACCCTGCCCGAGATTCCCTCCCCGCATCTACACTCAATTCCAAGCTCGGACAAGATTAACCCAGGTGATCACTCTGAGGCCACATACCAGTTGATGAATGTTCTGATATGATTGAAGTTACAGTCTAAAAGAAATCAGGCGATCCAGAAATCCTCTGGCTATATATATCAGAGCTGTTTCTGGGGTTGTTGGATATGGTGGCGGGATGATACGACTATGACGACGACAAACACCTCTTCTCCGCATTCGCCATTGGATGAAGTTTCGATGCCACATTCGCTTTCTTTCTCGAAAATATTCAAAATTAGGCTAACCAATTATTGTTAAGACTCAGAACCTTTTGGATTGGTTCATGATCGATTGGGTTGGTGCTTTTCCACGGATCCTGCTTGCCGAGATCATGGGGTTGTTTGTTGCCACAAAGCTCCATGACATTTCAATTGTGATTCGGGGATAATAGCGCATCATATGTCAGAAATGTAAGCTTGAGGTGGCGATAGAATCCAGATGTCAATGAATTTACTGAATGCAATTATTGATTTGCTGTTAAAGCGTCCTTCCATAGGATTCAGTGAACATGTCATCCCATGTCATCATGGTCCGCGTCAGTCTAGAGCTCCACATACAGGTATATTCTTTTAGTATAGTCCTTATACTAAGACCTCTTGAAGTATTAATTTATTATCGCGAGCTTTCTTCAATATCGGAAGCTTCGGAATTGTTCAAAATGACAGAGTTCGGGCTAGTACCTACTAGTAGTAGATATGTAGCTTCACCCAGAGAGAAGTATATAAATAGCACATATGTACTACCTAGGTAGTATGGAAATTATACTGGAAAGATTGATGGGAAGAATATGATTGAATGTAAGTATATGGGAAAAAGAGGCTCGAGTGCTGTAGAATTGTGCGACTCAAGAGCTGTATCTATCAAATTGATAGGGAGAATGCCTAGCTTTATAGACGAGTATTAATGAATCATGATCGCTACTCATTTACATTGATCGATCAATCAATGAATTGATTATGCAGATGTCATCAAGCACTTGAGCACGGAACACTGGCTGCATGTCATGTGCATGTTAACATTTGAACTGGTGTACACAACAGGACTTGGTGGATGATGATGATTGGTCAATGACTGTGCTCCCCATGTTTGAACAGTTTGCAAGACAACCACCTTTGTCATCTTCAAGCACATCTCCATCAGTAATGTTGACGAGCATTTGGAATCACGGTTTTACCTTGTTTCAATTCCTGCGATGTCATCTGTATCATCTGACTTCCTTCAAAGTAACTTCACCTTTTAAAGCTCCTCTCCCAAATTGGGTGAAGCCAGATAATTCAGAGGGCTGTAGAGGCTCTGTCATGGGAAACAGCCTCCAGGCACGGCGGACAATGCACATATCGCATCAATCACGGCATACCCAAGCGCCATGAGCGTCGAAAATGATGACCCAGTCCCGTACGAGCCTCATCTTGGCGAAATCTTGGGCGAAGGGTCAACTTCCCATATTGCACGCGTGGCGCCAGGCCTCGTCATGAAATGTCCACGATTTTCCTGGTGGTATTCCAAGACCGCGGCACATAAGTCGTTCGTTCAGGACATGAAGCGGAGTTTTGAGGTGGAAGAACGACTTCTACAAATCCTAGGACTACATCCAAGAATAATAGAGTCAGTAAACCTCTAACTTCTTGGGACCAGTGATTGACTTCGGTAGGTTCAAGGGCGTCTCAGATGACCCATTCGGACTGTTATTTACAGAAGCAAGCGACGGGAATCTACAAAATTACATTGACCAGCATCATGATTCCACCGATTTGTTGCTACGATTTAAATGGCGTACACAAGCCGCGGAGGCGATCCAATTCATTCACCAAAAAGGTGTGATACACTCTGATCTTCGACCCGAGAACTTCCTGTTGCACACAGTCGCCAGAAACAGGCTTGATATTCTGCTCTGTGATTTTGGGGGGTCAACGAATGGAGAAATAGATGGTCGCCATTTGCCTGACGCTGGATTTTTCAATCCATGCAATCCGCCAGAATCGACGATAAGCACGGATATTTTTAGTCTCGGCTCCATTTACTACACGATCATGACTGGCCATTGGCCCTACCGGTCTCCAGGTCCGTTCAAGTCCCTCAAGGAGATGGAGGGGTATCAAGAACTGGTTGACAATCTCTTTGCCTCCAAGAAGTACCCGTCAGTTGATGGACTGGATGCTGGAGTTGTGATACAACGATGCTGGACAGGAGAATACGCTGACTTGAGTGCACTTATTGCAGATCAGTGTTCGCAGATATATTTGTAGTCTGAGAGGCTATTATTGTGACAAGATCAGTAGCTGCTAGCTCCTTGTTTTCCTGGATCCAGTAGCACAAAAGTGATTTAAGAGGGGGAGCCCTTTCATTCGGGATGTGAACACATGTGCAGGCCCTTCTATTGCCCTTCAATATTAAGTTCTTCACCACGAAAACGATACCGACGAAGAATTTCATCCGCTAGAATTTTTTATGCTTCGAGACCAAGCTTGTGTTAATGGGCCGATCTATGAGGAGTAGAGTGCGAGAAAACGAGGCATTTCCACTATGAGGAGGAGAGAAACTATTTACATGCCACTATTCAGAGAAATAGTGGGGAACTCGGCTGTTCTGCCACGGTGATTCTAGTAGTCTCCATCTATAAAAATCACGATTCCTTCATGCTCGAGCTTTCTCCATTCATGACTACGTGGTACTGAGAATCTTAACCACAAGATACCGTGACAGCCCGCAGCAGCCCGTAAGCATCCATTTGGTCTCAACCGGGGGCCAGAATTGTGAGTCATAGTGGGGTCCAATACAACAGTACTGATAGCACAATAAGGGAGATCCTACTCCATACACTCCGTACAAAATTCAGGGGTAGTGCGGAGCGATACTCGAACCCCTGCTTGAACACTCCGTTTGAACTCTGAATCAATATTCTTCATCTTAAATAGACAATACCCCATGAAGACTACATAGAAATACCGACATTGAATTCAATAAGCATATAAAAGCTGCAACATGAACGACTGCTGTACACAAGGCTTCAAGTGGGACGGAACTCCCAAGGGCCAGGAAACATCTCTATCAGGAAACGCAACCTACGTGTCTGGGACCAGCAAGGAGATCGCAATTTTAGTGATCCATGATCTTTTCGGGTGGACATTTCCCAATATTCGACTTCTAGCAGATGTCTACGCGGAAGAAACAAACGCGACCGTATATGTCCCAGATTTGTGAGTAGATAGTAAAGCCCCGAATATTGATCGTGTGACAAGCAAAAGCGTCTAACAGTCAACTTATACAGCTTTGGTGGCGAAGTCCTCTCGTCGGAAATCCTATGCAAGCACCCCTCAGAGTGGGGACCCCTTGATCTCGCTGCATTCTCAGCGCGTAACAGCAAGGAAGTACGTGAGCCCGAAATTTTCTCCTTTGCCAAGGCCCTGCGAGGGAAATACAAACGCGTCGCAGCTATTGGATTCTGTTATGGTGGCTGGGCTGTTTTTCGTTTAGGCTCGAAAGAGAATTCTGGGCTTGTTGACTGTATTTCAACGGCGCATCCTTCTTGGCTTACGAAAGAGGACATTCAGGATGTTGGGGTTCCGGTGCAAATAATAGCCCCGGAGATCGATCCAGTGTTTACTACTGAGCTGAAGGAATTCAGTAATCGAGTGATTCCATCTCTGGGACTACCCTTTGACTACCAGTTCTTTCCGGGGCTGGAGCATGCATTCGCTGTACGAGGGAACAGACAGAACGAGGCGGAGATGAAAGGGTTAGAGAGAGCTAAAAACGCAGCAGTGCACTGGTTTAAACAATGGCTACATTAGCAAATGCCTAGGTATGGCCCAGGTCTTAGACCTTAATAGTCAATGAGTATTTGGATATTTCGTGTTGTATCCCTAGACGTTTTGTGATAACCTGTCAAATCCATGGTGTACTTATATCACAAAGGCCTCGAAAATTTCTCCCTGGAATTCCGCAGCTATAGGAATGGAAGTTGAGGCGAGAATTCCAATCAAATCCTTTCTAATAAGTGAAATAGTAATCAGACTTTTATCAATCATTGATCGACGCGAAGAAACAACAATGATTGTCGGCGCGGACCGGCATTGGAATGTGGCGGCCGCCTTGTTCTGGAATCAGATAATTCCAATCCCCTTAAACGGCAGAAAGGCTCGTGTATGTAGTGCAGTTTGCAGGGTTTGACTTTTATTTTTAAGGTATGCGCGGTTAGCGAGGTTCAGTCATATTTGCATTTCCGGGGGGTCGATCACTGCCCATATCGAGTTTGTCTGAACTGTTCGGTCTGTTTCCGTGTCGGTGTGGAATTCAAGGGCAGTGAGGAAGTTTCATGAACTCTGGGGATTATGCGGAGGGGTACCACGCGCATACTTGGCCTATATGTAGCAGCATGATGTGTGTTTATGGATGATAGGTATTTAAAGGCGTTATACCCCGCTTTTGGAAGATGATGAACCCTATACTATTTCCTCATTCGACAGCGAGAGCGTGTCAATTAAGACGTTGGAAGGGCTGAGTCCCTTTTGAGATTGTTCATTTCGTACATACATCATTTGCATTCACGATCCCTTTCGATATGACTCTTCAACTACCTATATTCCCTCTGGAATACTTTCAAACGAGCCCCACGAAACGCTTTCTATCCTTGAAAAAAAGTCCCGGCATTTTGAACCCTGCATATATCGACGAGATCTTCCAAGAATTAAGACCGATTAAACCGGATAATTTGATGGGAGAATGGGATGGATTCATTTTATCAACCGGACACCCATTTGAAAACGAGCTTGAAGAGCTAAATTGGTTCGGCAACACCTTCGATTCTAAAGATGATATTGCACCTCTCATTGTCGCGAGGAATGGAGAACGAGTTCGCTTTGAAGACTGGGGACTAGCATCGGTAGGCGGTCTTCATACAAATCATGCATTCGAAGTTTCTTTTCTAACCGCGATGAAGCTTTCTGAAATTAAGTATCATGGCGTTGTATCTGCCGCGTTAATATACGACGAGCGGCCGATGGTGGTATACTACAGAGCAGTAAAATCGGATACAGTGGCAGGAGTAATAGAAAGCAAACTATTTGGAAACTCCAAGAAGGTTTATTTTTATTTGAAGAAGTGAGCGTTTAAATGTACATAAAAAAGCAGGTTCTCAGTGGATAAGCATTAACCTATACCTTGCTAATATAATCGTGCCTTATTTCTTCTTCCAAGTCTCAGTAATCTCATCTCCAATTATCTCAAGATGATCCCAAGATAAGCAACTCCATACACCCGGCTTCTCAAGAGCATCTACGAAATGCTTCATCGCTAAAACGACCTGTTCCGCCCAACGTTCCTTACTAACCCGCCCAATACCAACGGCCAAAGGCGGCATAAGCACCGTTTCAATGCGCTTCACTCCCGATCCTGGAGTAACACGACGATTATGTCCTTCAAGCTGATTCAACAAGCTCCAGACACACTCGAAAATGACCTCACGATCCCAAGTCACAATCTGAGGCTCACGCATAGTCGGACATATAGCGACCCATTCACATCCACGTGAGTTCTGTTTCAGTACCTCTGGGAATTCAACAAGTGTACTTGAGCCTGGCGGCGCAAAGCCTCGCCATTTCTCGTAGAGGACTAGCTGTGTCGCTCGTGTGAGAGCATGGTAGTCATTATGAGGACTAAAGGTCTTTGAGATGGCGTGGTCGAACGCACCGTCTAGGCGACCATAGGAGTTTGCCGGGGAGACTATCAGGTCGTATTTTGTTTCGGGCGGAATACTGTTTAGACGTTCGTTTATGGGTGTGATCTTTATTTTATCGGATGTGTGATCTGGCCAGATGCTTTGGAGAGCTGTGTTGAAGGCTGTTATGAAGTCGATGTCCATGCAGAGGAGGTAGATTTCGGGGATGTTGGCTGTCATTTTGGCTGAATTATATTGATGGGTCTCGAGTAGGAGGTTTTCCCGAGACAATTTTTCCTTGATGGATTCAAGGATGAAGTTTGAATTTATGCTTACGTTGAACATTTGAAGACTGCCTTGCACAGCCTTACCAGGCCCCGCCCGGGCAAACTTTACCCGAAGATCAGTTCAAATGTTGACAGCTCCGCGGCTGAACCATTAGGTGGCAGTTTTGTGCATACATTTAAAAACTCACATGTTAGAAATCCGGGATTGAATGATTCAATTTCATTTATTTCATGATCTCCCGTTTCCTTCGATTTGCAGATTTCCGTCGATAGGCAATTAGAGTTCTCCAACAAAGCGTACACCCACTGTTGGTCTTCAAGTTGAAGCCGGAGGCACCAATTGTTCCCGACAATGATTGGCTGCCTTTCAATTGGTCCATATCGGAAAATTCAAGTGTGACTTCGTGTTTGAAGTCTCCCACAACGGGATTAAGGTTACCGCTATACGTAAGGACGACATCTTCGGTGATGAAAGTAACAGTGAACTTGCTGCCGGAGGCTAGGCTTCTCAGATCACTGGTTGTAGTGGGCATCTTTTCGTATAGTTTGTCAGTCGCAGTCAAAGTTAATATCTTAGTATTACCTGTAACTTGAAGTTACCTTCCAAGGTTGACAGTATGGGTGTGTCGGTCGTAAGCTTGAGCTTTTATAGATTATGATTCTGGCGAATAGATGAAACGAAACATTTGAAGGAATGCAAAAGGAGACCTTTTTCAACACACAAGTAACTCTGATTGTGGGATCTACTAGAACCATGACGTCCATACTACCTATCCACCGATATAACTTAATGAGCAGGAACTTCAGTTCGTACATACACTAGCATTCGCAGCTTCTTTGTGAGGCGCGAGAGCAAATTGACCCGCAAGTGCTGTAACCATTGGAGAACATTTGACCCCATTTCAAATTGTTCGACTGCGAAATAGAAAATTCCGAGTTCGTGCGTCGATAGTCAGTCAGCCATGTTATGACTACTCTTCTGAACATCCACACAACTTAAAACAAATAGTTCTTCGCAGTAGAATGGTGGGTCCCCTCGTTTATTGGCCGTACCACTGCCTCCACGGGACATTCCAAGGTTCCTACCATGAATTCAACGAAGACGACGACTTGGTCAAAAAAAAAAAAAAGCAAATTGAGGCGGGACTGGAAGTGGAAGCAATGTCAATAAGATTCAAATGTTCTCTCTTCAACATGAAGAAGCTCCATTACTCTGGAAAACTTATCCAAATGAAAGGTATTGGTCAATAGGTAAGTAGAGTCAAGAGCATTAGTAAAACTGACCCGCGCGGTCTCGTTGTATAGGTCTCATGGAATCTTCCGGCTGGAACGCATCTTTTGGAAGAGTCTGCGTTAAAAGCATGCCTAAGTAGTATAAGGTTGCTTAAACATTCGAAGTGAACCATTGACGACTCATCCACGGATTTCGGTTTAGTCTATCTACAAGTTTGTCAGTCCAAATCGTGAGATTCGCCCCACAGTCTACGCTCGGGCCTCATCGGGCGCTTTTCTGCAGGAATCCCAATTTCCTCAAGGCAATGGTTAATTTGCTGAGAGAATGCTTCAAATGGATAAAGCCACGTTTATGTCGGAGTTATTAAAATGTGGGATCGTCCATGTGTACATTAAATTGTACTATTTCTTTCATCAAGATAACTACTGGATTATAGTTACCTTAACTACGTAAGGTATCTTCGGTCTTTTAGACTATCCTTTAGACTCTATAACAGCCCCTTGAATTTAAAACTTGGGCATCAAATGAGTTGTATTCATGATCTCTGCCATTGTTGGTTGAATCAATATCCCTTTGCACGAGTCAAAACCTTGGAAAGTTGAAGTCCTCCTAACATTGTATGTATTTCTAAATACATGTGCTGCTGTCGTTCTATACTATCAACCACGTCAATGGATGTGCACCAGCTCGAAACTCACATCCCCATGAAGATCAATACAAAAGCCACGTGGTCTTCGATTAAATGGATTCCCATGAGCCACGTCCACTTATTGAAATGCTGGAGTCAATGGGCGTCTCGAGGTCTGCAGTAAAAAAAACGCCATTGGAAGTCGTCATTGTTAATTTTGAAGGACCGGCTTTTCCAGAGTACTCTCGAACGCCTCTCAGTCGGTCCAAGTCGTAGTATTCAAACTTAGCGCTGGAACTTTTGAATTCTTGCACAGAGGGATTCAGCTGACCGCTGAATAGATAATCGATACCGTTAACGGTGAACTGGGCGCTGAATTTGCTGCCATGGGCCACGCTGCGGATATAGCCTTGTGTAGTAGACATCTGACAGTATTGTTTGTGAGTAAAGATCCGTTGTCGTTTTAGTGTTGCTTGAAAGCTACCTTGATGAGAATGTGTGGGTAATGCGTTGGTAGGTTGGCCTCTCGGAGATATTTTAGGAGGACTAGAGATGTAGATCAAATGGATGAAATGTATAATGCTGGAAAGAAAGATATCGTGTGCTTCAATTTCCCATTTAAGTATCTCAGATTCATAGGATCTGCTGACACCATCACACACCCATTCAACATTATTTTGACATCATTCATGATATCCAAATTTCTCTGCAGGAAGTGGGGACTCTTGCCACTCTCAATCCATCACGGCCCCTCTGAGATGTACCTATGAGAGCTAGTAGATCCACAATGTACAGCCTGTTCATGACTATCACGGTAACACTAACTCCACCTGTTCGATTCGAGATGAGTATCAACCTGTTTTAGTGCGCCGATCCTCAGCCAGCCACAGTACATATTATTTTTTCACTTGCATCATGAACAAGCTACATACTGTTTGTATACAGTGCACAAGCGGCGTTGATCTCAAAAGGTTTATCAGATGAGAATGTCAATATGATGTAAATATGTATGAAAGAGGGGTATCGAGTGTTTTTGTGCGCGACCCACTTTTCTTCAAGAACAAGCGGGGAACAGTTTGAAGGGATCGGATCAGATTGTCCATAACCTTGAAAATTATCGTCAAGCTGACATTTAGTCAGAAAAAGCTGTGATGAATTGAATTCACAAAAGGCCCTGCTTATGACCATGTAAATTGCGCATTAACTCAAAGCCCGCGCGGGGAAATTGTCTGATTCCTTGCAAACTTCGGAGGCTGGGAGCAGGTTTTCTTTCTTCTGCTGAATCATATCCACCGCCTGGTGAGTGAGATAATTTGTATACGTTTAAGGGAGATTTCTATTATTACATAGGTGATAGTGTCTTGATGGGCTTGGGCTAAGTAGTATGATGAAGCTAAATGTGCGCATTGAAAGCAAGAAGGGTATATAAACTTGAAATTTCAACCACAATTTCAAAACAAATATGTTCAAGTAAATCAGAATAGCAAAAGAAAGATTGTTAAGATGCAAATAGATCATGATGATTCCTGGATCCCAAGATCTTTCTCCTTCTTCAATGTAGCAGCCTCTGCCACGTCATCTCCATGGTCTTGCGCACCGGATCGAGCCTGTTCCTGAGTGGATACATACCTCACCAAACTCTCACAAAGTCGGTCAAGGACCCACTCGGGTTCAGTCTGATGGGCCAACATGGGACTGTTCTCTCCAATCCAGTCCCAATTTAAGACACCATACTCATCTTCATCGAGCAGGATGGTATCATTGCCGTGTCCATCTCGGAGCTTGCTCGAGGGCCCCTCTGACGAAGGTGGTCGAGAATGCGGGTTAGTAAATTGAATGAGACGAGTATACTCGACCCATTCCTCGTAATTGTACCTCTTGCGCTTACCTTCACATACATCCTGAGTAGTGCTTCGGATGGCAAAGGCGAGCTGTTGAGCAAGTTCGAAGGGAGATGGATTTTCATGACGTGCGAGCTCTTCAAGGGTTCGTCTTGGTCGGTTAGAAGGCGAGCGGGTTCGGGCCGACCGGCCCTGGGATGATCGAGTTTTGGCTCTTTGCACCTCTTCCGAGGCTTCGATGTCTTCATTATTCGGCTCGTCCGCTCCATCCACATCTGCTCCGACTTGGAACCCGCGCTTCACTCGCCGTTTTTCTTCCCGCCTCTGAAAAAATCCTAGGACGGCGGGAAGGTGCTTGAAAATGGAACGGTACGTTCCACTTTCTGGCATGATGAAGTAATCTGCGAATTTTTCGGTTCCATGCTTAAACGCAGCGACAACGGTGTCGCTCATTTGGGATATGAGGATGGTCATGGTGGGGATACCAATGAGGGACCAGAGCACAAAGAAAGGTCGTCCTGCATTTGATTGGGGAGTGAAGTCACCATAGCCGATTGTCAGCAAGGAGCAGAAACAGAAGTAGAGGGCTTCAAAATAGGTCCAGCCTTCCAATTGCCAGAAAGCGACAGCTCCGCAGCTCCATACAATTCCATAAGCGATGACACTCATGATCAAGTCATTCCAGCGACGAAAACGCATCGTCTCATACTGTATAGCTCTCATCGCATCAAAGCGGTCTTTTTCTTCTCTCATAACAAGCAGCTTGGGCCGACGACCGGAGGCTATCGCATTGATGGTGCTTCGAATGGGCTGGTGATTCTTATGGCGAGTGCGATAGGCGATCTCAGACTGTTGGCGGGCGAGCACTGGGGGTATCTCTTTCTCTAACCCATTTGAACTGATCTGATCAAGCGAGACAGATCGATCGTAAGTGGTTTGCCGCTTTTGTTCGATATGTTTTCGGACAACATTGTCGTAATGAATTTCCTTGGCAAAGCGATGAATACTGCTCACAACCAATCCAAGCATGATGACGCCAAACACGGCATATGGCCAGATAAGACCTCTTCCAACAGCGGTGTCGGGTGTCACATCTCCAAAGCCTAAAGTCAAAACGGTGATATCACAAAAGTATAGAGCATCTGCAAATGCAATGCCTAGAACTTTTTGAAATATTGCGGCACCAATCAGAAGCCAGACAACGAATGCAGTCATCTGCAGGATGAGCGTCCTCTGGTCATCTGAGAGTGAGAAATGTTGTGGGTATCTTCCAAGGAAATAACCGAGCATGTTTATCATCAAGAGGAGACTTAGGATAAAATAAAGGACTGCGGCAATCACCGCACTCCAAAAGGCCTGGGAATAAACATTGTTGGTCCCATTTGGTGGAGCATAGATGGAAAGAGATGCAGTCAATCCACTCAACTAAATAGAGTTAGCTAGATTATTCCCGAACTGTTCCAATCAAGACAACTTACGATACCAGGTGCCAGGAACCACAGTACGATCGTCACCGGAAGGGCAATAATATAGCGCACGGTTTGGGTGAAATTCAATAAAAGAAAAATATTGCCAACAACCCCACAAAACAGCGAAACCGCATTTAATGCCGTCACCCTGTGACAAGTGTAACAATATTAACAAACAAATTCCACGGATGTCCAACGCGGGACGAATCAAGAGGGTATGTACATACCAGTGTGGATCATTATAGCCCTCTTGCACCCAGTTCCCAGCGGCTCCGTCCGTCCTTGAAATAATCGTGCTCCTCCACGGCATCACCAGCGCAACGACCGACATCACATTCGCCAACGGTCCCGCCGCAGCCGCTACAAGCGGAATAGCGGTAGACGCGATCCACCATGACTGTGGCTCATCGTCTTCAGGCGGTCTCATATGAAAGTGACTTGTGAAGCGCTCCCATAGCGAAGACCCGGTATCGGTATTTTTCTCCGCACCGGTTTGGGCTGGAGGGGGGCCATTCTGCATTGTTCATTCGGGCTGCATACACGAGATCGAAAGGATCAAGAAACGTGGTGATTTTCGCGATTTGTCCCCGGGATCGGGAAATCAGGCAACCGGGCAACTGCCGCTGCAGGTAGCTGAAACGTTGAGCTGTAAGTGGTCCGTGGAGATTAGATGGGATCTTAGTGGGGGAGCTCTTGCTAGGTCTCACCCCCTGGCGGACTGGTAGCTTGATCGGCCGGTTGCTGTCACAATTTCCGGGTTTGATCGAGGGGGGAATCCCCGGATTTGCAGAACAGGTTTTTGAGGCGGGTTGGGACGGTCAGACTGAATGGATGAATGACATTGTCGCCGCAGGTGATGTCAACCGGCATGACGGGAAAATGTCAAATGTCATCCTTGAAAGCTTCTGTCGATCTGCAGTCCCGTGACCGTCCCCCACAATGCGCGCTTCATGATTTCGTAGTTGTAAATGGGTTTGATGGTGTAATGAACATTTTTGAATATGGATCAACAGTACTGGGAATGAGATTTGAGTTTGTATAGAGCCAGTTATTTGGTCATGGTGGTGGATGGAGAAGCCAAGCCTGCTAGCCAGCCTTAAGCTGTTAGCGTGTCTCGTACTCGTACCGGTGAGTGCCAAGATGTATAGAGAGTAGAGTAGAGTAGAGTGAGATAGGTATTCCCCTTCAAAGTTGTCATTCGAGGAGTATTTCAATAGAGATTTCAATTCTCTTTGAATTGTTTGAATTCTGGAAACTCTAAAAGTGAAAAAGTGTAATCATTTTGAAAACAATGAAGCTCTTCTAGAAGGGAGCTTCCTTGTATCAGCGTACCAGTTCACTGTCCATGGATACTATGCATGACCTAAAACAAGCCGAGTGGTACAAATAAAATTACCTGAGAATATTTTTATTTGTATGATTCGATATTTTCGATGAGGATCTTTCCTATAGCTAGTAACTAGATACTTTTGGATACGTAAAACCACAGCCAACGGTTGTAGACTGTCTGATTATCGATTGCAGGACGCAGATCCGACCTGAAAGAAATATGATGTGATGAGGACTGTCCAACCTTGGAACTTGAAGTGCAGTGGGAACCTTCCAAGGTTCAACCAAGGATGCCAAATTCAAGAAGATAACGTACCTATGGAGAGCATTGTCCCCAATCTTGTTGCAGACTTCCTGGTGAATTGGTACTACTCTCGTTGAATGGCGATGTAGTGCATTCAACATTTGAATACGTCGAAATATATGTATCTTTTCAAGCGTATAGTAAGAGCTTTTATAAGATACTAATTGATGAGTGTAGTTTGAGTATGAGAGACCATGATCAACGACAGCTACTTCCAAGGTTGTGTCACTACCATTGCCCATGCCAAATATCAGGTACCCTGGAATGTGTACCCTCCATACTAGTAATTGATGATGTCGCGCAAGGGAATCCCGTAGACAGAGCTGTGGGCATGCCCCCATTTACCATGTCATATAAAGGCCCTCTTGCTTCATATATAGAGCCTGATGTCCAATTCCCGGTGAGAGGAAAGGAATCGAAAGTCCCTGCTGCAGCAGGCGCCTGAGCCATACCTGTGACACCATGCTGGAACGGGGGAAGCGATGGCGAGTCACATCGTCTCAAATCTTCTGCTTCTAGCCCTTGTAACCATTCTCGCTTCTTCAGACAGATATGGTACCATCGACTAGGTACCTTGTAGTGCCCATCAAGTCCCGCAAGGGAAAGGTTTTGGGTGACAGAATCAATGTACGTCCCTATTGCCAGACTGTTTGGTTGAATAACCGTGCCCAGTGCTGTACGGCGAGCTGTGTCGTATATTTTCAACAGAGAAGTTATGGCAGCAAATACTCGGGAGAAAATTATTTCAGGAAGTTTCCGTACTTGAGCGATCTCAATTGCGAGAAAGGTGTTCAAAAGGCCCTGAGCCGCGTCCATCCACTTCGCTGAAATATCTACCCAAGCAGAATTCAGAGGTGGATTGAGGCGAGACCTCTGATTCCTGTTTCCGAGAGGGGGGAGTGTGAAAAAATAGTGATTCTTAGAGTCAGGATCGCGAAAAGCCTCGCCATTTGCGGCTTCATATACCACAACATGTGTGTAGTAATACTCCAGCTTCATCCAGGCTGTATGGGAATTAGAAACGAAAATCTTCTTGACCGGAGCATCCAACGTGTAACATACTAGTCGTAGTTTCTTTAATCAGTTTTCCCTCCCAAGACTGTATCTGCGTCCCAAAGTATTGCAAGATTGGCTGTAATTGAGGCCGTTCACTGGGTGATTTGTAACGAGTGTTGTCGACACCGAAGGCCATCAACGTGTCATCAACAATCTGCTGAAGTTGAAACCAGTACGCCAATTGTTGGTCATAGATATTTCTAGATCCATCAAGAAGTTCGGCGCAATCTTTGAGAAAGTCTTTGCGTGGAATCATGTTAAGTCCGCCAGATTTGGCTGCAATACTGCAGAACCCAGATGAAAACGTTATCTATCACCAAGATCATTCTGTGACATCAAGGCAGAACATACCTTGAAGAGAGATGGTAACAAAGTAGAATGGTTCTCGCCTGGGCTGTTTTGTCATCTAGTAAAAGCTCTGTGTCTTTCTTTTGAAAGCGCACATGCAAACCCAGCTCCAAAGCCATGGTGCATGCGATATGGGTGAACTGGCAAAGTTTCAGGCGCTCCCTAGATGGAGCAGGATACTCAAATATTGCCGCCAAGAGTATAGCCTGTACTAACTCCAAGGACTTCTCTCCATTTAGGAAAAATGACCTTGCGTGTCTCGCTAAAAATTCCTCTTGTAAAGCTTTCGCTACATCCAGACCCAAAGTGACCGCGGATGCTGCCATAATGGAAAGAAACAGTATCGGTTTTTGGCGACGGAGAAAAGAAGTTTCCATGTCGGGAGGCAACAAGACCAGCGGGAAGAAGCCAGTCAATTCTTCTGCAAAAAATGATATCAAGCTTTGCGCGGTAGCTGGCGATAGGATCCCACGATCGATGACATCCATTTCCATTGATGATGTTCCTGACCAGTTGATACCCGTGACATCAGTATGCGCACTCGGTAAGCTCGGCGCTTCGATGAGAGGGGAGGAATGGCCGGTCTGCTCATTGCTTTGGGTATTGGGACATGGTTCCCTCGCTTCCCTTTGGTCGCCGGCCTTAACACCAATGTTCCTCAGTGCAGAGCGCATCTCCAAGATCTCCTCCTCTAGTCGAGTGATTTTTGATCCTGTTCGCATGCGCGGACGTCGAATTCTTGGGTGTTTGAAGACACAGTGTTTTTTCAGGTTTGCGCATCGCTCACATTGGTCCGGGCTTGACAGGTTAGGCCTGCAACGGACTTTGAGAGCTCGACAGCTCTCACATGATTTGTTTGGCCGTCCTGATGGCAACGTGAGATCTCTTTCCATCGCGATTGAAACTCCAGATCCTTGAATCTCCTCTTTCCGTAGACCGCGCCGGGTAGGCGTAATGCATTTCTGACTAAGGCTGTATGGCTTACATACACATGGTCTGTCATTAGCTAGTATGAAGTCACCAATAACAACAGGTTTGGAAATTCTTTAATTAGTCTTAGGTCGAATGAAAGAGTTATGCCAAGACGACCTGTTGGAGCCATGACTGCCTTTTCGGCAATTGCCGGATATGCACATGTGCAGGGGTTACTTCAATGTTGGCCCTCTTCGTTACTTCGTGCGTAGAGCAACACAGGCTGATGAAACGAAATGTGGCCTTGTTTCAGTTTAATGTATTTGGCATCATGATGAGATACTACAGCTCAAACTCTGCCTAAGTAGAGCCGCTGGTAGCGGGATAGTAGCGGAAAAGGGCCGGACATACGGCATCCGAAAATATGATCTACAGAGGCGCCACATATGCAACCGCTTGGCACTCTCGGTCGGGAATCGGAAGATACTTTAAATTCCGGCTTGGACATACATACCCTTTGCATTGTTCGACTAGCCTCATCAGCGCAGCTTTGACCGAAGTGCCAAGGCCCGGCTGTTCTTCGACAAACTTGTGTTAATAAAAACATTGCTGAGAAGACGAATAGTAATAAATAACTTGAACGTCTTTCTCTAGTAGTATTCTTAGCCTTTATGAACAATTCTTTCATAATAATGACGCATCATATCAATATTTTACAAATTAATAATTTTTTATTTTTGTCTTTCTTATGCTTAGAATTATTAAGGTTTAAAGTTGTCTTGAAAAACTTTAATTCTCTTGAATTGATTTGAACAAAAATCAAATCAATCTTTTTACTAGTAAAATATGAACTTTTTTCTTCATCGCTTTTTAATAATAAGGCTTTGCATTTCAAAACCAGCAATGTTTAGTAAATGATTGTTGAAAAGAGTTGATTACCGGAAAAATGGCATGAAAATATCGTTGAAACAGGAATGTCGCTAGACTCGTCAGAAATTAATGAACACGACCTCCATAGTACATGATTCAAGTCATCTCGAGTTCGGCTTTTCCGTAACGGAACTTATAATAACATCCGAGTCGATCATCCAAACCCAGTATGTATTTCGGTTGGATAAATCCTTAACCCCCCGCAATTTCCCCGCATTAGCATTCAGTTGTAGGTAGTACACATGTGCAGCATTCAATGTTGCTAGTAGTCTATTATCACATAGTTATTTTCTAAATGACAGAAAATATAAAGTCAAACCATTAGTTGGAGACGACACATAAACTCAACACGACGTTTTCAATGTTTGCGACCCCTTCGGGCCCTCACGATAAGTAAAAAATGATTCAAAATTCGTCATTTTGGGCCTTAGTAGGACTGGCCACCTTCTCTTTTGTTCGGGGAGACTTGAATCCTCCATATTACGCAAATCTAACATGGCAGCCCGCCCGCTCAATATCCAATTGGGCCAATTTGACAGTAGAGACACGTACCGGCACTTTCATTGGCAGCCTGAATGATACATACCCCGAAGTCCGACAATTCTTGCGGGTTCCATTTGCTCAGGTAAGCGCTAAAAACACTTTGAGTTTTGTTCATTCTGTTTGAAACATTGAATTAACTAGGGACTCAATCCTCTAGCCACCCGTCGGTGATCTACGATGGCTCCCTCCCCAGCGGCTTCATGACTCGTCGAAGAGAATTGATTCTACTCGCTATGGCCCCGGTGAGTGACGGAAGTTCATCTTTTCTGAGTGGCTTCATATCGGTTCCGAACCCCCTTTGCTGTAACATCAAAAGCTAAATATCAGTATTCTAGCGTGTCCTCAATATGTGGCGGCTAGTGATAGCATGTGGTCAGAGTATGAACCCACCAGTCTTCTACTCAACATTGGCGAGGCCGATAACCAAGGCTCAACAGCATGGTCTTCTTCCGAAGACTGTCTCTCTTTAGCTATCTGGACACCCGCTGATGCGAAGGATTGGTCAAAACTACCGGTTGCTTTATTTGTCACTGGTGGTGGAGGCGTCACTGGTGGCATTACAGTCCCATCGCAGCTACCATCTCATTGGGTTGCGCGATCACAGGAGCATATTGTAGTCACTATTAACTACAGACTCAATATTTTTGGAAGTAAGGCCCTCCCGATTAATCAAACTACTTAATTCAGATGAAGTCGCTGAACGAGCGCTTGTCTAGATCCCAAATCAAAGGCATTGAAGGAGACGTCGTTGACATTGCTGGACGTGCGTGCTGCCGTGGAATGGGTCTCGGAGAATATTGCGGCATTTGGAGGAGACCCCAATAATGTTATGGTAAATGTTTTCTGAGATTCAGAGGAATTAATTAGAGTATTACTGACTGGGAATTATGGCTCCATAGCTTTGGGGGCAATCTCAAGGAGCAGCTCTTACGCACTTATACACACTTGCTTTCCCAGACGATCCATTGGTGGCAAAGTTCGGTGTCATTTCCCAACCACCGACTGTGACTATCAATCTCACAGAGACAGACGATGTTTACCGAGATTTTCATATTGTAGCACAAGGTCTTGGATGCAACTATGGAGATGATTGGGATGCCGAACTTGAGTGCATGCGCCAGGTTTCCTGGGTACAAATCGAGGAGTATATCAATCGCTATGATGGCTCTCCATCAATTGCATTCACGAATTACATCCGTTCGTTTCCCACACTCTCTATACAGTGCTGATCTATGCCTTATGTACATATGCATAGATCCGTGATGATTGAAACTTGAGCTTCGCTGACACATTTGATGATGCAGCGGATGAGAAATTCATATTCTCAGATGAGACTGAGCGATACCGCCAAAACAAGGTCGCTCGAGGCCCAGCTATCAGATCGGACGCCTCAAGGGAGCAAGCCAATACAAACCAAAGTGTGACGATGGAGGTAGAAGGCGAATGGATTTGTACAGCTTACCAAGACTCTCTCCTCCGGGCGTCGCTGGGGCTCGAGACATATCGTTATTTATGGGCAGGTAACTTTTCCAACATCAGCCCAGTACCGTATCTCGGAGCATTCCACTGGTCGGATCTTTTAATGATCTTCGGCACTTACATGACAGATGCTGGTGAGATTTCTGAACTTGAGGTCCAGACGTCGGAAACAATGCAGGACTATATTCTCGCTTTTCTTAAGGATTCCTCAACCGTCAGCTCCTCTGTCGGTTGGCCGGCTTTTCATGCCAGTGAATCAGATGGTGGATTGATTCTCGAGTTTGGGAATCAGACAACCGTGAGAAATATTACCGGTGACTTTCTTGAAGCTGGTTGTTGGAACTCTAGTATCACGTTTCCCATCTATGAGATTGAAAAAAGGGAAGGTCGGAAGTGGATGGCGTGACGTGCACATGGGCTATGCATTTGTAAAGGTAAATTGCGGCCACTGCATCGTATATCACATCGATACAGAGGGATTTTATCGACCTCTTCTCTTCCTAGAACTAGTTTACATTTGGCCTGTCATAATACTCGTATGTAGCAAGGCAATCAAGGTCAAGAGAGTATTTTTGGCAGATACAAAATCCGCCCGAGAAGTCCAATTCGGAGTTTTTGATGGCTCGTTACAAATTTGCCCCCAAACCAACATTGAAAGCTGTCAAGTGCTACTGTCATCCTTCAACATGAGGTAGAACTTGAATGCGAGATTTGCCCCGGAGCACCTGGGATAGATACATAATACGTAGCCTGCACTGGGCAATAATGCTCTACCTAATGCTGTGATATACCAGCGATGATTATTTTTTAATTCCGTCATGAACTTGAGTATTAAAGAGTTGCAACGAGACATGGAGAAGTTTCATTACGAATATTTGCACGAAGCTTTTCTGTAGATTGCTTTTTGATACCTAATGCCTACCTACTAATTGCGTCCATGTTATTGAAAAATATTGCAGCAGGCCAATGGTCGCATTCCTTCAGGGACATTTGGTGGGTAATTTAAGTGACACTGCCTCGAAAGAAGACGATTATAACCGTTAATTGTCAATCCTCAAAGAGTAGTCTTTGGAAGGTAAAGGGGCATTGAGTCCTCCCACATGGAGTCAGTCAGGGCTGTCTTATTGGTGCCATCTTTATTCATGATCATGATCTGACCATAAGGCTGGAAAGTATCATCGTACAATGCGCACTCGTATCGGAAACCATTCATGCCGGTCGACCACATAATGCGGCCGTCCTGAGTCCAAACAGCATGGGCATCATTGGCTCCACTGCTGGTGAGGACCCGAAGATCAGTCCCATCGGGGCGAATTGTGCAAACGTCATAGTTGTAAGCATTGGTTTTCCGAGTGAAGAGGATCAATTCACCATCAGGTGAGTACTCTGGCAAGTTATCCCATTCTGTTGTTAAGACGGTCGTTTTTCTTGTCTCCAAGTCAAGAATACGTAAGCCGATCTCTGATTTGTTGCCATAGGTTGCAGTATCGGCGCCCCAGACACGATAAACAACCTTTTTCCCATCATGTGAAAAGCTAGGATAGCCATTATTGAGTTGCGTGCTGTTCGTGATGGAGTAGGCGCTATCGACAAGGACTTCGGAGTAGGAGCCATTGGCTGTTGATCTCACGATCCATCCACCTGACTGTTCCCGAGTTTCAAACCAAAATCCAACACCGAAAACGAGCCATTCTCCATCGCGAGACCAGTTTGGATTGTATGCAGCGACGCTCGAAGATTGTGATGAGGTGAGAAAATCAGCATTGCTAGGATCATAGACCAGCTTCAGGTCACCCCCAGTCGTGTTCAGTGTAACAATTGAAGAGTTTCCGAGTTGCTTTTGCGTGATTACAACCCGATCGTCCACAGAAGAGTATTGCGGGAAGACATCAGTGAATCGATAGTCCCATTCAGAGTCCCAGCTATAAAGCTGTTTATAGCCATCACGAATCACCCAGGTTGTCTTTTCATATACGACCTGCTTGCCATCTGGGGACCAGCAGGGTGAACGCATGGTACCAGTGTTATTGACGAATAGGCCAGATGTTGTATAGAATCCTTCGGTGCTTGTACCACTCTTTAGAAGATAGGCGATTGTGCCATTGTGGTCCAGGTATTGAGGAAATATCTTGACACCAGCCCCCTCAACTTCCACTCGTCGATCTTGACCCGTTGCAACATCTATCGAGATGATTGACGAGTTCGCCGATGAAAGGGTAAACTGACTGTGTGAGTTATAGGTGTCTTCGCGAGTCATCTCGTAGTAAACAAGACGTTTACCGTCCAACGACCACTTTGGAGACCCGAGACAGTAGTAGGGCTTAGTAGCTACTCGGCGAAACTCAGATCCGTCAGCACGAATAACGTATATGGAGAGCTCTTGTGTCGTTTCCCATCCAGTAAGACCAAGGTATGTCGGTTCGCCGTGACCGCTGTACTGCGAATTGCGATCCGATGAAAACGCAATCCATTCTCCATCAGGAGACCAAGCCGGCCGGAAAAATCCATTCATCAAAGAGGAGTTGGTACTGGAGGTGACAATTGGCGTATCCGTAATGTTCCATTTCTTTCCTGTCAAGATGTCCATGACCCAGATGTTCGCTCTCAGGTTGTTTGCGGTGGAGACATAGGCCGCTAGACTTCCATTTGGAGATAGCACCACGGAATCCTCCACTGACGGTGTCGCAACCATTGGCTCTAGATTTGAACCATTTGTGCGGACTCGATAGATATCGGAATTTCCATCGCCATTCCGCTCGGTGGTGAATGTCACCCATTCTCCATCAGGAGAAAAAGATGCATGGTACTCGTATACCGAGTCGGACAGAAGTTCTCGCTCATTGCTGCCGTCAATATTGGAAATGTAAAGTTTGGAAGTGCCGGGAGCGATCCGATTCATCAAGAACACGCCCTTGCTGCCAGCGGCTTCACCCCCTGAGGTCACCACAGAGGTGGAGGGAGCATTTGGAGATGTGAGGCTTCGAGGGATTTTGGCGTGTGCTTTTATTTTTGTCTGGACGTCGAGATTGTCGGCTTTGTCAAAGCCATATGGACACCCAGCTAAGGCAGGACTGGCAGCCAAGCCAGCCAGCAGGGCAAAAAAGATCTTCATAATGAATTTGATTAGTCAAGCCTATAAGATCGAAGACTTTTTATTCAGGAGACTCACAATGGGATTATGCGGAATTTAACGTGTTCTGCCCCCCTCTTGCTCCCGTGAGTCCCGGCCATTAACGTCACTTGTGGTAGGCGACTCCATAACTAGTGTCTGGTTAGCTGCGATGCTATACTGGGTCGGTATTCATCTACCGGCAATGCAATCAAAATCCAAGCACTAATCATGCATCTTCACTCAATTTAGTGGTTTTGGCATCTTAACCTCGATGGTTTAGCTTATTCAAACAGCAGTGGAGTCAAAGTCGGAGTTTAATATAAGTTCCGGTAAGCGAGTGGATCTCTTTTTTGAGACGCCAAGGATGCCAAGGAGCGGGCGTCGACGGAGCACCGAGTAGATTCATCCTTGAAAACATTCTTCCGGAGACACACTGGCAGTTGGATGCTTGGAGACCTTCGCCTAGCGTGCATGCAAGCCTTGACAAACCTTACTAAAGGGGACCGTGATGTATCCACAAATATTCTTCTCGGTTATCAATCTGCCACTAGGTAAGCGGATCTCGTACTCGCACCGGTGAGTGCCGAGGACCTCCGATGTATAGACAGAGTAGAACAGGATGAGTCTCTCCATGTTAAACTGTCACTCAGAGAATGTTTTTATAGTGAATCGAATTCAAGTTCTCATTCATATGTATAAGCCCTGAACCTTCAAATCAACCAATTAAGAAGTGTAGCCGTTATAAAACGCTGCTCTAAGGAGTATGTAAAAGTTCACAAGAGACTGTACGAGTATGTACATATGACCAAAAAGAAGCGGAATATGCCCATCTAAACATTTTAATTTGTCAATTAATACTTCTGTCTTTATAGCTGCTTACACTATATGCCGATATTTTTTGGGGTACAAGCTAGATGCCCTTGGATAAGTAAAACCACAGCCAAGAGGGGTATACCGTCTCATCATCGACTCGGTCCAAGATAGTTGGAAGGTACTTCGTATTACATTCTTCCTCCAACTCTTCGAAAATTTTCGGATGCAGCCTGACACGAAACGCCTTGCAGTACTCCCAGTAAGCAGGATACCACCCAGACTGGCCGCAATCAATGACAGCAGCTACTTCTGGATTCGTCCCAGGTGACAGAAGGATATTTAAGGGCACAAGGTCGGCATGCGTGAAAATCACAGGCACCTCGATATCAACCTTATTGTCGCAGTCATTTTGAAATGGATCAGCTAAGCCCTGGTGGTTGGAAAGGAAGATGACATTGAGAAGTTGATTGTTGAGACCACCTAGAAGGACTTTAGCATAATTCTGTCTGATTATCGTTATTGCTCAATCACCTGGACACTTACCAATGTAAGAATCTTGGCCGGGTCGATCTAATGATCCCCAGGCTTTGGCCATACCGTTGAGCTCTTTACAGATAACCTCCCTCTCCATATCGTTCAAAGCGCCCCATCTTCGCTCCAAGATTTCATCCTCTATCAAAGACATGCAGATGAATGTCTGGTCACCATTCTAGGTCCATCCAAAGACTTCAGGGACTGGTACTTTGCCTTGAAGCCGCTTGAATACCATATGTTGGGTCTCTGCCTCTGTAGCGGTTGTGTCGGCCCCGTACTTCACAAGCAAGTCCACCGATAGAAACTTGACAGCTGAGGGTCGGCTGAAACTTGTGCCACGGACGTCGCCTGAACTCTTATTGATGGTTCTCAGCTCAGCTGGAGTGGGAAGCGAAGAAGCCCGATTCTTCTTGAAAAAAAACTTGAGTCGAAGAGTACTTTTGTTGTAGTCTCGCCTTCAACTCTCTCGGGCGCTATCTTCAAAGTTACACAGGGCTCGGCGGCTAGAGGTCAACTGGTATTTGACAGTAGTCAATGCGAAACAAGCCGAGAGCCTCTCAATTTCTTGTGACACGCAGTACTTGAAACGACCTCAAGGCTCAAATCATCAGGAAGGAAAATTTCAGAATGTCGGGCATTCCATGGCCGGGCAACGTGCGGTAACAAAGCCAGGATCTGGCTGACGGTCTCAGAAGCTGAACATTTTGAATGAGGCCAGGACCTTGAGCTTCAGTGAAATATCGCTGACATGTGTGCATTATAGTACATCAGTCGATAGGTAGCATCCTGGCCAGTACCATGTATACTCACCGAGGTCATACTAAGGGTCTTCTGACATGTCTAAATACAAGTAACGGCGTATCTGGTCAGGATGAGAGGGCACCCGGGCTTCAATAACACCGCCACCTGAGCGTTACTAAGAGTAGTCTTCCAAGGTTCCAAGATAGATGTATGACTGAGTGCTCACTGACTCGGTCATAATTAGGTACTAGTGGCTGATACAGTAGGGATCATTTTATTTATGGAAGTTTTTCCCTTTTATGCCGGCTTGAAATAATCTTTTTTTTTTTTTTTTTTTTTTTTTTTTTTTTTTTTTGATAAAGTTTGGGTTCACCTTCAACATTTTGCGACGGGGCGCTTGAAACCTGATTAAAT
>JAMAGU010000007.1:34176-181049 GCA_023626375.1 Talaromyces sp. PF30-5 | reverse complement strand
TTTTTTTTTTTTTTTTTTTTTTTTTTTTTTTTTTTTTTTTTATTTTTTTTTTTTTTTTTTTTGTGTGTTGTTTTTTTTTTTTTTTTTTTTTTTTTTTTTTTTTTTTTTTTTTTTTTTTGACTCAAGATGCTCTTCACCTTCTCCCTTTTTCGACGGCGCGCTTGAATCCTTCTTCAATTTAACCATAACAGTCGTGAATATGACCACCACAAATACACAAGCATATGGTGGTAAAGGTCCCCTAATACTTGGAATCACCTGGGCGGAAACAATCCTAGCCATGATTCTCATCACCATGCGAGCAAAAGCTGCGTCCTTATGCACCACTTCACATCTATCATCAGGTATATTCGGATTGAGATGGGACTTCATGTGGGTAGCAGTTGCAGTCGTACGTGAAGCCTTTTATAAGAATTCTATCGGTAGAGCCACCGCTTAGTCTTATATGGTAGATCGGTGCTTTAGTGGCACAAGTATGCTTCACAGTGAGCGTCAGATACGGACTAGGCAATCATCAACACCTCGTTTCAAACGAATGTCTACTCAAACTCAGTATCTGGGACTGGGTCTCTCGCATAGTATCAACACTTGACTTGACATTCTCACGACTTGCAGTTGTCGCGTTGCTCCTCGCTATACAGGATCGAACGGCATCTAGAGGTCGATATCTTCTCTACTTCATCGGGACAGCTCAAGCAATCACTAATATAGTGGCTACTGGATTTGTGTTTACTGAGTGCAAGCCTATCGCGAGCCTTTGGGGGCCTCAAACACAGAATTTGAGCACCCAAACTGGCAGACAGCTCTTTAGAAGTTCGGTGATCGGTTATTGTCAAGGTGGTACGGGTTGATATCATAGTCTGAATGTACTCCTGGCTCACAGATAATAGCTATAGGGGCATTCTGCGACTTTTTCCTGGCCTCTTATCCTATATTCTTGTTTCGAAAACTTCAGCATGTTAGCCGCACCACCAAAATCAGTCTTTGTCTTGTTATGGGGGGAGGAGTCATGTACGTTCAAGTTTCTCACCGCGCTGCAACATAGCACATACTATGTTCTTCAAATTTTAACATGGAGGTAGAGCGGGTATATCTTCTATCCTGAAATCGATTTCTATCTCTCGAATAAACGATACTACTAAATACAATACTTATTCGATTGCCGACTTTGACACGTTGGTACTTACGGAGATGTGGTTCATTCTTATTTTCGGGTCGATTCCGGTCTTACGAACAGTCTTTAAGACGCTTATTCAGGATATCAAGAATACGACGAGTCGTGTCTCTCGGCGCAGTGGCAGCAAAGGTAGTGATTGTGAGATGGTGATTCATGGAGAACTTGAATCTACTTGAGTCAACCAGTTGAGAATTTAGCACTTCCAAGGTTGTTGAGCTTGGTGGTATGAACATCCATGGACATAGTAATTTTCGAAACCAGCTGGATGGCCCTAGTCCCAGTCCTCATGAGATGAGCCCAGGCCATTACAGGATTCCCTACTTCCAAAGGATTTCCAACCTGCTTCCATGCATACACTGACAGGTCAGCTTACACCCCTTTGGCCAACCTGCAGAGAGAAAAAAAGCATATCAACCAATCAAATAATTCATTTTAAGCCCGAAGCCTGCTCATCACCATGAAGTCATGAAACCGTAGCACAAAATCTCAAACATCATCAAATCCGTATGTCGTACACCATCTGACATGAAAACCTCACACCACTGGGCAACCCGTAAGTTGTAACACGACTCAGTGCCCCATACTATGTAACAGCCCTCCCCGATTTTGACCAGCCCAAGGAACGTGGGAAGCTAAGAAGATACCAGAATGAAGTTTATTAATAGCACTCGACCCCCAAACCATGTGTAAACCTTATCGAACATGCAATGCACTCATCCTGCCGACAGAACCCCGCACTAGTCCACGCACAGCACCGCATCTCATAGGCTTGCCACGCACCACCGTCATCGCCCCCGCTCCCTGGGGGCCGGCAACCAGTCGCGAGGCTTATCACCTGCAGTAACCTGCAGGGCTTGGCGGTTTTTGTTGGTGTGGATGGAGTGACATCAGCCTGTGAAGTCATGGAGTACCTGCTTCCTGCCGCAGGAAGCCTGAGCTACGGACGTAGGTACTGCATACATGCATGGGGTCTATGCGTAGTGATCGTTGCCTTTTTGGGGTACAGTAGATTCATGATTTTGTGGAAATAAGAATAACGACTACGGTGTAAGTGATTTATTTACAGGTGCATGTGGGATGGAGGAATTCAAGTTCAGAGTTTGCCGTGTATTAGTGAGTCGGTTCTATATACAACCCAGTTGTTTCTTTATCCTTCTCAACTAATGCTGACGACGGTAAGGAAAGAAAAATGACAAAGGGAATGACGGTAGGAAATAAAGCAGAAAAACAATAATCGCGAGATGGTATCATCAAAGCAGAATGACACTGGCATCGGTAAAGAGCAAAGCATCGGCGTAAACACGCCGGGGAATCCAATAAACAAGGACGCCGCCCAAAGGGTTAGAATCGAAGAGTCAAAAACGCAAGCGCCGAAACCAAGGGATTCTTTTGTGGTGTCCCAACTGGAATGGGACGAGCTGTTATATTAAACAGCAATAGAGCAAAGCAAAGAAAGCTGTAACGGGTAAAAGCCAGCCGAAGCCAAACCTAACGCGCTGCAAATGCAATTCAAGAATGTCAAATGCTCCCATGTATGACAAAGGAAATATGAAAGGGAATAAAACGGAAAACGATCAAGGTATCACTTCTTCTGTCGGATTCGCTCCTCTTTCGGTGTATAAGATATAAGTGTAATAATAAGTTGGTAGGTATTGTGGTGAATGCTGTAAAAAGGGTGGCAAAAACCGTCTCTATTTTGCGGACGGTCGGCGTAGGATATCTTCGCAGTTGGCGTCGAATCGCATATTCCATAAGCGTATGCTGTTCATCAATTTCTCCGTATTCTCGAGTTCACGGTCTCGTCCGAAGATAGATTCGACGAATTCGCACCCGGCATTACGCCCCATAGATACGGGCGCCCCTTTGCCACTTTCCCTTTTGGCAGCCTTCCACATGTAAAGTTCACAGCCCTTCAGCAGCTTCTTAAATCGGCCCCAGAGGCGATCGCCACTCTCCAAGAAATCCTCGACGATTTCCTGGGCTTCGATCGATTTGATTCGACTCAGACATTCGTCGGCCCGTTTGACCTTTCCCGCAAGCTTGATCAGTAATAGCCACAGGTCACCCGCGACGTCGGCCATGGGGGTTGATGCGCCATGGTGGAAAACCGTCCAGTCGTAGATCCATTTACCGAGGGAATTGGGATCGAATACACTGCCGAGAAGAATGATGGGTGCCTCGGTCGGATCCCAGTTCTTAATCGAGTAACCCGGTGGAATCCCGGCTCGTTCGGCGTCCTCCTCTGTGGCGACTGCGGGGGGCTTCGTGGCTGGGGCTGGTTTGGGCTTGTTGGGTGTACGGGTTGAAGTTGATTGGCGACGGGCACGAGATGAGCGACGGGCTGATTCGATATCCTCGTAGTTAGGAACCTGAGTGAAGTAAAAGTGAGAATCAGCGGCTGGGTTTGCTTTGCGATGAGAGGTCGACGTTGTCCGACGATGGCCTGTGCCTTCTCGTTTCGGGGTCGATGCGGCTGCTGCTGGGGGACGGCCTGGGCGTGTTCGGGACTCGCGAAAGGTGTAATGAACATCGAATGCATCGTCAACCACATCTACGAAGATGGGTCGTTTCTGCGATTGCGACTTGGCTCCGAGGCCATCCCCCGCAGGATGACCAGTCGTATGATTGCGACGGTGTTTGGGCGAGCCCGCGAAAGAAGCACTTACATGATCGTGCTTGCGCGGTGGCATGCCGTATTCTGGCATGGGCTCGTAGTAGCTTTGCGGGTAGGAATAGTAGCCTGGTTCCTTGGTGGCTGTGTAACTGGCCTTGCGGGTGTGTCGTCGCGACGTGGTGCCTCGGGGTGATGTGTAGGCGTTGGCATATTGGGAGGCGTACTGAGCGTAGTACGGGGATGTTGGTGGCGACTGGGTGTAGTCGTAGGAAGACCACCCGGGTGGTGGACTGGAGTAATGATACATTATCGCCGGCGCATGCACTGAGTCAATGGAGTAATGTATATATGGCTGGTTCAAGTTCACGGTTGTCGCAGTAGAGGGTATCACAGTTGCGAACGGAGATATGATGAGCAAGACAATAGGCAATCAAAACGCAGAAACAGAAACAGAAACAGAAAAAACAAATCCAAACGACCCGAATATATTATACAGGATATCGAATGCACCAGAGCAGAATAGACGCCGATGGAAGGTGAACAGCAGAGAAGGATGAGGTCGAGTAAGACCGTCACCGTGGTACGGTTTCCGATCGGAGAGAGGAGGGTTGACCGTGGATGTGCTGAGAGTGCATTTGAACGTTATTCGGATGACCCGTCGAGAAGGGGCTTTGGGATGAGATCCGGTTAGAAGCAGAGGATCTCGAGGTCTTTGGATTATGGATAAGATGTGTTTATTTGTTTGTTTGCATTTGGTTTCTAAGAAACCAACACGATGGTTTTTGGGGAGGGGAGGAGGGGAAAAGAAGATCTCCCACGGGTATATAGAAAGTGGAAAAGAAGCGAGGCGATGCTCAACCGAGAGAAAGTGGAGATGGAAAAATCAGAAATGAAAAATGAAAGGAGAAAATGAAAAGATGAAAAGATGGTCAGCGCGATGGGGAGAGCCAATCACGGGGGGGAAGACAGGGGCCGGCGTGGGGGGTGGCTTGGGGGGGGTGTGGAAATAAGGAGTCACGGGCGGTACGGAGGCCGTATTGCGTATTATATTACGGATACGGGTTTCAGTATACTGTACAGGTAGGTCTTCGGGCGCAGACATCTATAGATATTGACTCTCTTATATACTTGACTACCTGAATTATATAGTCTCATCAGATGACGATATTGTTAGTTGACTCACACGAAGAATATATGACTCGATCAGGTATCTCTTCGTTTCACGATACTGACGCCCACTCCTACCCCTCAAACTAGTCCAGATGGAGACACTCGGCTTCATGCAACCCCTCTTGATTCGGGCACCGGCCAACTGCATCCTGTGGCCTTGGGTCGTTTGGCCATCGAGACACAAGTGAAGCAGAAACTTAATCATACCCGGGCAAGATGGAGGGTGTCCCGACAAAATGACTGGTTCTGTCCGGTTTTATCATGGTATACTCGACAACGCGGGAGGCAGCCCTGGAGGTGCAAGAGGGTGTGAAAGGGAAATCCCGAGTCGCTCACTGGCTGCTTCGAATTAACTGATGCCCGCATATCGCTAAACTACTCTAGCTGCGTCGCGTGTCAGTCCTCTGTTGGATGGCACAGGCCACCATGTGCCAGGCTTCCAGAACTGGGCCAACTTTGATTTCCTTGTACAGTTCATTCTGCATGAACCCATCGTTAGCTGCAGATATGACCGCTAGATACCAGTATCCCAATATACGTATATACACATAACGCCAATCTGCCAACACTCCCCTACTTGGGTAAAATCATCCAGCATCATTGCAATCTCGCCTGCCCCAAACGACCTGTCTGACATCGTCACAGACTCATGAAGATAAATCCCCCGATCTGTTCCATGGTTGATCCGCGGCTCCTCAGTGCATCGTTTGGGTCTTGACGGCCCTTCCCGTATGGTACCACTGGTTCGACTATCTCCACTGTTCCCCATATCGCCTTCAGAGAACCACCGAAACCCACTAGGTTGCCATAGAAATATTCCGAGACTCCATCGACTAAGGATTTAGAATAAAGCCCCATCACAGTGAAAAACACACTATCTTCCTGCTCGGGATGCCGTATGGTGTGAGTTTTATTTACACACACTCTTTCCTCCTTGTTGGGCACATCACGGACCAGGCTTTACCGCCGGTCGCTGGGCAGCAACCGTCTTTCTTTAGGCCAAAATGGATCTGAACGAGGATTTTGCAGACCGCAACTTGCATATCCACAGACGAGCCCACAAAGACTGGCCTGGAAAAGTTCGAATATTCAAGATTCGTTTTTACGGAAGCATTCTGGTAGATTCGAGGGCAATGTAGAGACTCTAGGGCGAGTGCAGCTACCGTACATCTCATATTTCAAATCACTATTTCTCGAACAAACGAGCATCTCCTACGTACCGTAAATCATAGCATCAGTCTCAACTTGATATTCTATAAGATTATGTGCGATGAAACCCTAACCCATCAGATTGGTGCCCACAGCATCCACTCCCTCGAACTATGACGTCCAATCCTGTCCAACGCATCAACAACTCTGAAATCGCCTCGAACCAATAGTCTCCAACCATTACTATATTGCAACAGGAAAGACACACAAAACAATCCATCAGACTCATGATCATTATTACCAACTCCACCGTCCATTTCATACACTATGCTCACGCACCGCAGGGATGAATAACACCTCCAGCCGTCCTTACAGACCACACCAAGGAATTCCAGGTCCATCCTTGACGAGTCAAGGGTTATCAACACACTTTTGTTTTTCTTTTTTTCTTTTTTTCTTTTTTTTTTTTTTTTCAAAATAAAATAATTTTCGTTTATTTCGGTTTTTTATTCCTGTTTTCATGAGTCAACGCCTTGTGAGAAAATGCCCCCTTTCCTCCGGATACGATCCAACGAGAGCCCGAATCCTGCGCCACCAGTAGGCAGCGCCGATCCTGCAAAGTCGCACATGGCATGTACTTTTGTTCATCTCTTATTCCATTTTTTTCCTTGAATTTTTCCAAGCTACTGTAAATTTGATTTGATAATATTTTATTGAATCCCACATCCACATCACATCCCTGGCCAATATCCTGCATACATACGCCCAAAGTACTGTAGATACATTACATGATACCTACCTACTCTGGAGGTACATGAGAGGCTCCAAGCCTAATGTAATTAGTATGCACAATGCATTTTCCTATTTTTATCATTCGCCCCAACTGACAATCCAGCTGAACCCAGCCTTCAGCTGCTATGTACGGAGGACACGGAGATGTATGTCAGCACAGCCTTCTGGAATAACCAACAGCCTTTCTTTCACTTAGGGCCTAAACCCCACTCTCATCAGCTAGTGGGCGGCCCGGCAGCGAGAGGGTGGGGCGTTGGGGGCGCGCCAACGGGCTGGGATGCATGGAGCGCCTATGTTCGATGTAGGAACTTAACCTTGCTAGGCCGCACTGTTTATGCTAGATACATCCATGGTATTGCCAGTGTCGTATGCATTTGCTTCAAATGATGCTTCAAGTTTGTGTGACGGGCTGGTGTACTGCCCAGGTGTACATAAGCTTACTCTTCCTCCTACTACTGTAGTACCCGGGTGAATATGCATACATGTACACAACCTGGGAGCCTATAACAGGTTATTTTATATTTTAATTCCAGTTTGCTTTTTGGTTAAATATCTTTTATCGGATTTCTTTTCTTTAAATTCCATACTATTGGAATGGCGGAATACATCGCTCTTTGTTTTCCGTATTTCTTTGTATTCAAATGTTATTCCAACTTTCTCTTATCTATCGAGGCTCAGGGGGATGCGTGCGCATAACCATTCAGCACGGTCGCTTGGTATGATTATTTTAAGACATGGAATCAATATTTAATTTCGCTTGTTTGATTGGTATGAAACGAAAAAGTCAATTTGCAATCAACAAAAAATCTCTGTTGATAGCGGACAGCCCCGAGCCTCCTGCATAGATCTGATGAATCATGTACCCCTTGCGCGATCTGAGATCAAAACAAACCACCTGCCCGTCTTCTTTCTCTGGAATGCTTCTCAACATGTGCTGATATGAATTTTTTCTTCTTTTTGATCTCATTTTATTTTGGCATTTTTCAATCAAGGGTTATTTTTTTATTTATGGGAGTTTCTTTGTGCGTTGTGCGCACTGATCACAGGGAGTTCAAGGGATGCCCTTACCCTGAGCCCTATGGTCAAAGCTTCAAGCGAAAAACGAAAAATAGGGGCTCATGAATTTTGAAAAATTTCAAGATTATTTCCCGTGTCGGTCAGGGGTGTATTCCTGTTGCTTGAGGTTGAGCATTGTGGCTGTTTGTATTGTGTATCAGTGGCCGTTACTTAGATGGGATTCTCAAGTGCTCCACAGGAGCTCGCAAGTATAACGGGGGATATTCCGTGTCAGACCGCTTCATAAGCATAAATTTACATGTAAATGTAAGTCTGAGGTAAATTGGGTCTGGCCCACTTGGACTGCCGGTGGAGGACCTAGGCCTTGTCAAGCATGGAAGTTAAGATATCCCGTGCATGAGTGCAGGTGGCTGCGGCGCGCGTGACAACCTGGTATACATGTACAAACGGCTGAATTGGAAACATTGAAGTTTATGGAAAAGGCGGTCTCGAGATTTGATGTTGTTAGTATACCGAGCTTCAGTACTGACTTGCAGATTTTTCTACACTCAATTTACTTGCTCTGTAATCGATAGCCCAGACTGACTCTCTGTATAAAAGGTCGGAATTGGACATTTGAATGAAAAATAAACAGAAAGAGAAAAGAAAAAAAAAAGATATTAGAGCTCGGAAGTATATTAGCTCATTGCAGTTCTATCCGTGCCAAAATGCAGTCTCTGGGTAGATCAAACGACTGTCTATTCATACGATCAAATTTGAACTAGACTACGTAAAGCCACATGAACTTGATTTTTATAGGTACCTATCACCACTGCAGGTGGCAGTCTGTGAGAACTCAAGTTTATCGGATGCAGAATGTGCAGAGATACATATGGAAGGGGTTTCTTGTCAAACACATATCTACTATTGGCATGTGCACTTGAGCAAATGAGAGTATTTCAATACTTCAGAGATTTGCCTCTGATCCAAGATTTGTTAAATTAGTTAAAAATATTGCACACGCAGAATATATACTGAAAAGAAAAATTGATTCAAGTAGTAACTTGAAGCAATGTCCGTTGACCCTGGTGAACGGAAATGAATGAATATCAGAGACCGGCTTTTCTCTAAGACTTCTCAAGTGCTGTACCCCAACTTCAAGGTGAAATGCGCATGTGCTAGTCTACATCAACATAAAACGAAAGGAGGTACTAGGAGGCCTAGTAATACCTACCTACTAATAAAGGATAGAATGGGCTTGGATCTCCAAAACCTAACTACGGTTGCAGACTTTCAGGAGTTTCTGCAACGTGTCATCGTTTGCCTTGAAAAGGTCTCCCATGTTGGCAATTTCAGACGCTTTGATTTCAGCTCGAGATTTTGCGACAGCCGCAAGTCCCTTACCACTGCGCTCGGCCTTTGCAATTTGGCCAACGCCAAGAGCGGTCCCGATCACGTTCATCAGAGCAGACTTCGGATCAGTCACTGTATCGTAAATTGCCAATCCAGCGTTGGCAGCCTCGCCTGCAACGGCAATACTGCGTGCAAGTGTAGTCAGTCCAGCAAGGGCGGCAGCTTCTTCACCCACGAAAGGAATCACCTGGAATGTCAAGTCAGCTAGCATGTTCTTACCCGGGGAGATTGTCGACAAGGACGGGAACCAATATCCACTTACGACAAGAACAACGCTAACGATCGTCAAGATAAAGTTTCGCTGTTTTTCCTCCTTTGCCTTATCCTCGGCTTCTTTTTCTTCTTCGCCTATCTTTTTGGCACTTGCCATTGAGTCGACCGCCTGTATAATACTGAACACGGCGGTACTGTATACTTGGGCGGGATCTTCGAGAGGGCCGCTATACCATTGACCCAGCATCATGTCGTAGACAGTCGATTGCATGTCATCACGAAGGTTTGGAATATGGGGCACGGCTTTGGTCATGATATCTTTCGGGTTGGGCACGACCATTGATTCGTTTTTCTTGGGGAAATTCTCAAACGTGTAATCCCACTCGCTTCTACCGCGTCCGCCGGAGGGTGTGTGGTATTGTTTGCGGATGTATTCACCATACTCGACGAAATCAAGTGCGATTCCTTCTTCTTTCAGCTTGTCGTTCCATCCGTCTTCATCGGTGAGTTTCCACACGATATCCTTGTTGGCCGGCAGTAAGGTTGAACCACCGAAATCATCACATCCATCGTATGTTTCACCGCCGAAGCTGCAGCTGAAAACTGTTGAAAAGGTTTATCTGTATCAGTACTTTTGCCATATCTTAAATGCGGTATATAGTAGTCAAGGGCCATTCTTACATGCTGCTCCTTCTCCAAATTTCGGTGCGGCGCCAGAGTTGTGATCCTTGGCTCCCCCGTCATCGGTCATCATAAGCTCAGTCTCAAGGATTGTTGGAACAAGGTTCTCCATGTACGTGACATAGTAATCAAAGAGCTCATCATATCCGCTGTTGATGTCAGTGTAGTTATCATATGCCACATTGAGCATTGTGACGAGGGTTTGAAGTGTGATGATAGCAATACAATCAGATCGCATATTTGTCGAGGCTTCATCAAGTTCCTCCAGGGTATTGAAGCTTTGACTCCAGTCGCATTCCGGATAATCGTTGTAAATTTCTTGTTCCACCTGATCACCTGAGCCCTCATCAGAATAGGTCGCATTCAAATCGATGGCCCAGTCAGATGTTCCGCCAAAGTTGTATCCGTCAAACCAATCCCGATACTGGATGTAACTTTCGCGTGATAGCCACGATACCCAATTGCCCTTGTAAATTAGGACGTCGCCGTGATATTGATATTGCTCAACTGTCACGTTCCCATAAATATCGGGATTTTCAGCTTCGACGAGAATATTGTAGATTTCATAATTGGAAAGATATCCGGCGCTGATGTATTAAAGAATTTTAGTATAGGATATTTGGCACTGATAGGGGCAATCATCGAGTATAATACTTACGTATCGGTACACTCTCCTTTAAGGGCTCCTGATTCTGGGCCAGTAAAGTGACAATTGGGTCCACTACAGCTCGGGTCTTCCATCTCGAAGCTGCGCCCGTAGAGGGGGAGGCCTCCCACGACCATATTTGACGGTACACCAGCTTTCGTGATCATAGAAAGGGCCCAGTAGATTTCTGTTTGGTTCACCTGGCTTCGGAGACATCCACCAGTGGGACATCCGGAGCTTTCGGGGTATTAGAAATCGATTTCATAACAGGAACTAGGATTCCCGGACAACTTACTCGGCATTCTTGCTGTCGTAGTCCCACTGACCGTGCATATCATATGTCATGTAGACAATGTAGTCCTTTGAATGGTCAGTATCTTGATCATATGATAAATTTGCAGTTTACACCCCTTCGAAACTTACGACAACTTCAGACATTTCTTTGATCGGGAAGTTTCTCAGGTACCAGTAAGAGGCCGGTGCGGCAATGGAGAGTGTCTTAGTGGACGGCAGCTTATCCCGGACTAGCTTGAGAAACTCAAGATAATTATCTCCTGAGTCTTTGCTATCGGGCGCAACATCAGGAATATCTTGGGCCTTGAAGAAAGTCAGTACTTAGAACCAAATCGAACGAATTAGATGGGCCTTACGCCGGGGTATTCCCAGTCAAAGTCGACTCCTTCGAAGCCATTGTTAACGATGAAATCGACAATATTCTTGGCCAGGGTTCTGTAAGTAATGTATAGTGTCAGTGATCTACCTAGGTATGCCTATATATATGAACCTTGGAAAAGGGAAAGATAAATGGAGGAAGACTCACTCGCGATTCTCCTTCTTGACACCACTGCGGAGAACCTGGTAAGTGTGTGCAGAGGTTGAAAAGCCCCAACCACCAAAACTGATAATACGATTGAAACCGTACACATCCTTGAAGTCGTCGAACTGCTCTTTGTGGTCGCTAACATCCACCTCAAAATCAGTGGTGATGTTCGCAAAGGCCCAGTGAATATGGGTGTAGTAGTTGAACTCTTCAAGTTTTGAAACATCCATTTTTAAACACGAGCGATCCTTTTCGAAAGTTTCATAGTATGCAATACGTCGAGGTTCCTTGGGACCTTCGTCATTATTGACGATCTCAGTACCACAATTCGAGATACATCCGTTGGTTCCTTTCTTGGAGGTTCCAGGCGCTCTATATCGCTTGATTAGAAAGGAAACCAAAAAACACCAATGATTGTTTTATAAGATCTTACCCGGTTGTAGAGTCAGTCTGATAACAGAACTCAACAGTGATACCACACTGGCCCCATTTGTCACAGCAGGCATTAAGAGGGCACGGGTTCAGATTAGTCCAGTTGGTGTAGTGCATATCCGTAGGCTCTACGGTTCCTTTGACCTAGTATGATTTATGTATATTAGCGGCTGCTTAAACCTGAATGGTATAGCCCATAGCCACTTGGGCAGTCACATCAACATATGACGACTCACCTGAGGACCGCAAACCGCGTCGTCGGTCGAGGATGGGAAAGGAGGAGTGCCATCACTCAAACAGATGTTGGCACCGGTCTGCATCTCTTTGCATCCCGCCCATCCCCAGGTCTTCTTGTTATACTTTTCAATTGTGCCTCTCTTCATCTTGTTGGCATCTTCGATGTCGGAGCATACTTCATCTTTCTTAACGGTATAGCTATGGCAGGAGCCATCATCGTTTTTCTTGGGAGAAAAGTCCGGCAAGTCACCCGTGGAACAACAGATGTAATCTCCCTTCTTGATGTTGTTGCAGAAGTCATCACCAGTGTTGTACGTCTTCAGTTTGTCCTGCGTAATATCGCAACGATCGGCAAGGCCCCAGCATCCCTCATCCGCGTTAGCTGTGATGTACTTGCAAGTACTTCCCAGGGTACTAGAAACGAGAGTTGATAGCACCAGAGCAGTAAGGAAAGACATGGTGCTGGGTGGGAAAGGTGGGAGTTGGACTATGCCATGCAAATGGCAATGGCATGGCCTCTTATAAACTTTTTTCTTTTCTCGCTATGGACCTGTTTGAGCCAATATACCGTATCTGCGGATTCGGAGTCACATTGCTAAACTTCTAGCTTCATACTACGGCCATGATTTCTCCACAAGGCCCTTCACGGAAACGAGAGCGCCGGCCCCGAAAGGTTTCTCGGCACTCCGACCAACAATTGAACCAACCGCGTCGAATAGCCTGAAATAGAATATACTGCGCAGGAATGCTAAAAATTCATACGTTTTCCCGCTAGAGGCTCTCAGTCGGGTTTCAGCCAAGCATTTCTCTTGGCGATAAGGTGCTAATACTTGCATCTGCACTTCATCTTCTTCACGCCAAGCCTCCGCGCCCACAGGGGGCCGGCGTAGGGTCCCTGCCAAGATGCCAAGATATCTACAAAATGATGGATTGTCTACCTTATCTAGCCTTATTGAGCCTTAGCGGTCGGGATCTGTCCTCTCCGGCCCCCAAATTGAACTTTAAGTTTTCGCTTGTTGAACTTCAAGTTGGCCCCCTATGGAGCCTATGTTAAATTAATGTGTACAAGCCGCACACGGCACATACCAGTTCATGGTTAGATCAACACCGAGTATTCAAACACAGCTTCAATTGACAAAAATAAGTCAAACTAGCTCGTTTCCATGAGGGATTTTTCATCACGAATGTGACCCTGGGGCCGCCCTGGGACGACAGACATGAAATGATGGGGCCAAACAACTATATCTTAGCTCCGCTGCAGAGGTGGATATTCTCCTTGGCATCAGGGGTCAACAGGCTAACTCGCATTTCTCAAGGATCTAATAGTATCTCGAGTACTACATCCGAGGCTCCATAGTCTGGTAGTATTGACAGCTAAGGAGTTTGGTACATAGCGCAAGTCGGTCTAATTTCGTATTTATAAAACTCAGCGCCTTCTGCCAGTGGTCAATGTGTTTTTTTGTTCCCCTAATTTCCTTCGACTTCTGGTGCAATTGCATGAGCTGCAACGCCCTGCCACCATGAAGCTTTCCATCATCACCTGCTATGTCTACATGTTGATTGTAGGGGTCGTCGGAAATCGGTTTTCTGGTCCCTTCGAGGTATTCCACTCACCACTCCCGCCAATAAGTGCACATGTGCAGGCTGCAATCGTCTGCATTTGATACGCTTGCAATATACTAATTCGGTTATATAGAGTGTTATGCTGTGGTATACATATCGACTAGACTTCATGGCCTTCGGTGATGAGGGCCACCATGTTGCCAAGGGCTCGGAAGTGCACCCCACCGGTCCTCATAACAGCTTTCTATTCGATGAGTTTCTCGTAGCGATCCGACGCACGGGTGAAAACACGGAGCCATGGACTGGCAGCACCGGAATTGGTGATAATATGACGCCCGAAGTCACCGATGCCGTGGAAAGGATCGTGGCAACCCGTAACACAGGTACTGCCACCGATGAATATAGGAATGAAAAAGACCTGTTCAAGCTATTCCCCGGTTTCGACACGAAGGGAGAAAACCAAAGCTATAAAATGATGTTCAAGGCGGTTTTCGAATCCATTCAGCGCAGCCGCAAACAGGTGGCAGAGAACGGCCCCGCGGCAGGCTTTACCCAAGAAGAATTCGATACGGCTGTTCAGCGGGCACGAGATACAACCGTGGGAATGCACGAAGGACGACTCGCCGATATGGGCGGAACACAAATTAAAAGGGTGAACGAAGAGCTGAGCAGACAAGGAGTCGGATTTGTAAGTCCCCATTTCGGCACAAGAGAATAGTTTATATATTACGTGTTTCATCTTCCATTAAAGAACTAGCTAACTTTTCTTTTCTTTTTTTTTTTTTCCATTTCAGGAGGCGGAGACAAGGACAGGATCTCAGGATGCACTGCATTTCACATGGCAAGAGGTTGATACATTAGCAACTATCCAAGCACATCCTGATGACGGTGATAAAATCAAGGCTGCCATGCAGGGCTTTCTTGAGAATACTATTGGAAAGAACAAGCAAAAGAAAACCTTGGACAGTCATCGGGCAGCCTTGATGTTTTCTCAGACATTGACGACTCGGATGACTACGAGTGCTGACTTGAGCTGTGATATCTAAACTTTCAATTCTGTGCCTCATAGTATGTATCATGCGGATTACATGTACATTAACATGTTCAAATGTTTGAGATTCCCTTTTTGCACATACTAGATTGTGCTTTTGAAGCCTTTCTCAAGCCAGGGCGCTTTACTTTTCACAGGGACCTTTAATTTTTTACCTTCATTGATAGAATTGATTTATTTTATGAACATACTATACATTATAACTCCTTTCTAGAGCATACACCTCGATGGGCAAATGCGGAACATGATGACTGGCTGCAATCTTGACACAAGATGTTCAGAGTGCATTTGCTCGATAATGCCGGCTTTTAGTTGTTGCTTCAAGGATTCCGAGGAGACCCGCTCAAAAGCTTCACCAGTAGGAAGCTGACGGTCATGTTCATCAGCAAAGTCGTAGAAGGCATTGATTTTTTCCTCATCAGATACGGGGACAATCTGCACGGTTGCGTCGCCTAGCAGTCCAAACAACCCAGACTGAGCAGTGTCTCGAAAGGTAGCATGGATCATAACAGTACGCATGACAACGCACCAGCTGGGTACTTCGTCAAAAACCTCGGGTATCTTTTCATTCTCTGAGTACCGGCCATCTTTGTTGAACCAAAGATCTTCGAACCATTCACTCGTGATTGATGGAGGACCCACTACCAGGCGACTTACCCAAGCGACGCAGCCTAATGCACTGCCTGAGCTGTCCTCGTCTTCAGCAAATTGGTAAAGAGGATTCCAATTTATATGCACGGTGTCTCGCTGGCGATCCAACCAGTATTTGTCGGCGATCACACTCGAGGCAGATGTGAAAGTATAAGCATATGGCATACCACGATAAAACTCAGCCCGAGCAAGACCCCCTGATTCCTGAGCAACCTTGCGCGACTCGTGACAAACGCGGGTGATGACAGGTGGAAGACCATTCAAATCAGCTGAGGGTTGAACTTTGCAGGGCCATGAGTCTTCGGGCTCTGTTTCAGGATAAAGAGCATCAGCGATGGGGAAATCCAATTCTTTTACGCGACATGGTAGACATTGACGCCAAATCTCCATTCGCAACTCTGAGGGAAGCCTGGGGAACAGATGAAAGGATCTTTCGGCCATGACACGACTCTGAGGGCTGTAAGTTTCAAACTTTCTGGGCTGTGGAACTTGGATCGAGGGTATTTTGGAAACTTGGCAGCAAAGAGGCCGGGTCCATGGCAATTATAGTTCAAATGCGGCCTCGCCAAAGCCCACTTCTATTGACTTCAGGACTTCAGGAGTGGATCGGGTGGGTCTTAGTCAGCACAACCGGGGGCGGCCCCCTAGTAACATCACCTGCAGTGGATTAAGCACTCTAGAGCTTCAAACAACTTGGACTTCTAAGAAAGTTGTTTATTCAACGGTCCAACAAGCCACTGCAGAGCCGTCTGACGAGCCTTTTAGTTCGTGCACGAGAGGATGAACTCGCCTGGCGTTGATTTTCCCTGGATTCTTTCTCATCCTTCCATTCCTGGAGCAATCTCTGAAATCGAGGAAGACCAACGTCAGTGTACTTGAGGCGCGTATCCAGGGTTCTGGTCATCAGTTCAATGGCCTCATCAACCCGTCCAAGTCCCTCCCATGTGACAGCAAGATTCCCCATATTATCAAGGGTATCCAGATGTTCTTCGCCAATAGTCTCTTTTTGTAAAGCCAAAAGTTCAATCTGCAAGCGTTCGGCCTCTTGCCATTTATCTTGCTGCTGGTAGGACACCGATAAGTTATGCATCGACAAGAACGTCCACGAGTGCTTTTCTCCGACAACTTTCCTCTGTGCCTCCAGAACCCAAGTCAATAGGTTCTCAGCCTCTTTCGCTTTCTCCAAATCGATATAAAGTGCAGCCAGATTGGTCAGGACGATAAGCCTCAAGGGGTGCTTTTCCCCGTCGCTTTCTTTCAATATCTTTTATGATTTGTCGAGCATCTCTTCGGCTTTATGGTCATTGTCTTGAGCAGAAAATAAGACTGCTAGATCGGATGCAGCGAGCGCAGTCATGCGATGTTTCTCTCCACATGTTTTCTTGCAAACTTCAAGCACCTTCTCCAATATTGGCTGAGCTTCTTTGAATTGACGCTGTTCCAAATATATCTTGGCCAATTCTCTGAGCGCTTGCATGGGTTGGATATGATCGTCTCCCAGAATAGCTTGGAGACCTGGTATGACTTGCAGCAGCAACGCCTTGGCGTCCTCATAATGGCATTGTCGGGAGTATGCTATAGCAAGGTTGAGCTGTATGACAAGAGTTTCATAATGCTCTTCTCCATATTCCTTCGAACAAGTCTCCAGGGTGGGCTCTAGGAGTGCCACGGCATCATCAAATCGAACCTGGCATACATAAGTCTCCGCCAGTAAACTTGCGACGAGAAAAACGAATGGGTGCTTGACGTCCAAAACTGAAATCGTAAGTTCCTGTGCACGCAAAGCCAGCTTTTCAGCATCTTGGTAGCGGCCCCGGTCATTGTAAATCAATGCCAAACCGACCATGCATATGGCTGATAACTTATTGATCCCATCTTTTGTTCCCGAAGCAGACTCTAGCGCCTTCTTAAACATTGATTCAGCCTCCTGGAATCGGGAAGCTCGTCGGTAACTCTCTCCAAGCGAGTATGTTATATTGATTTTAAAACTTGGCTCCTGCGATTCACTCCCTTCACTCGCTTCACATATGGCTAGTGATTCCTTCAAGAGTTTCTCGGCTTCATCGTATTTGCCCCTGATGGTGAGTACGGAGCCCAGAACGTACGAAGTGACAAGATTCTTTTCATTCTGTGCACCGTAAATCGTTCTTTTTGCTTCCATTGCCTGGGATGCCATTATCTCACTATCTTCGAAATTCCCCCTTCCAAATGCATAGTTTCCACCATGATGCATTAGAGCCGCCCATGTCTCCAGGACATCAGGTGTATCTGGACGATGATATAGGGCAGACTTGACATGAGGGAACAGCAATTGGCGGTTCTGCCACTGACTGTAAGGATCTGCAGTTGTACCAAATTCACGAGTTAGGGTCCTGATAAACTTTTCTCTCCATTGGGAGGCCTCGTTATGGGCTTTAAGCCAATCTCGCGTTGCAAACTGCACCAGTCCGTGCATTTGAAATATGTGGGGGTTGTCAGTCATCGAGATGAGGCAAAAATTTCTCAATGTCAAGACATCCTCTTCGAAGTTAAAGTTGTCATCGGATTCTGCCCCGCTGTCTTTGTAGTTTTCACTTGATTCAAGCTGTGGATTAGGTTCTTCGGGCCTTTTCACTGCCAAAGCCCCTCGAAGGACTGAATCGACAATACCCTGGTGATCGAAAAAGCTCATTATGGATAGAAGATCTGCGGCGGAAGGTCTTGTTTGTTGAATGTGCATAAATGATATTTTCCAGGTGGTCAAAATTGAGTTTTTTGCCTGGTCATCCCGGTAAACATTTTCGTCTTCGTGAGAGAGAAGCCTTCTTTTCTCACGCTCAGTTCCTCTGAGGTCCTCAAGATATTGCATGACTGAGCAACGAGGTGCTCTTTGTTTTATATAAGCTGCTGCTTGCACAATCGCAAGCGGCATATTCTCAAGCGCCCCACAGAGTTCTTCTGCTCCTGTACAGCTTGACTGTGAGTCTAGCTTGGTCTGCATCAGTGACAAAGCCTCGGAATCATTCATCATGTCAATGCTGATAAAGTTCTCTCCAATCAACTTCCTGGCAACTATATGACTTCGAGTCGTGACAAAGACATTTCCATGCGGAACCTGAGGTATAAATGACCAAACAGTCTGCCCAGAGGTGCTTCTTTGAACAGGGCTATCAGGTTGGACTTCAGTCTTGGTATTCAGAGGCTCCTTCAGGTAATGAGCATCATCAACGTTATCGAGAATCAGAATCCATGGACCATTGCTCTCATCACAGAGCCAGTTATAGACCAGACGAAAAATGTTTTTATTGGGATCCTGGCGGCCAAAGATTTTGACCCGATCGGCAATCTGCTGGAAAGCTTCCTCAAACCGGGTCGCGTTGCTAGCGTGGACCCAGAAGACCCAAGTTTCTGGGGACTTTTCGCGTACTCTGTACGAATACTCAATCGCAAGTTGTGATTTTCTTTCTCGTGTCAGCATTCTTCGTGGGGAATAAGAGCCATAGTATGCCATTTCACTTACCCGGTACCACCTAGACCGACAAGGGCCGTCCTTGCCCCTGGGGGAGTCATTCTCTCATGAATATCATCTAGCAGTGTGTCGCGCTTTATGAAATCTGGATCTCGCGGGAATGGCACTGTGGAGAATGGTCTAGGTTGGGGTTCCGGCGGTTCTATGGTAGAAAGCGGGGATTAGGCTCAAACCCCACGATTACTGAACCCTGAGAGCGTACCTGGAGTATAATAGTTGTTTGAAGTGATTGCACCATGGTTTATTCCAAGCTGGATACCAGAATTCTGGCTCCCAAATGTTATGTTTGCCATGATTCAAGAGGTGGTGTACAGCATGAGATTCCAGTAGGTAAGCACATGGCAGCTCCTGAAGGAAGCCTTCTTCAGCCTCAGCTCAGCCCCCACGACCCACTCGCCCCTGTCAGGTGATACTGTCGGCATGTACCACATTATTACATTGAGGTAATCATGCTATCTCCATCTGTATACTTCCATGATTTGTTGGAGTCGATGGTCATCTTTGTAGTGCTCCAAGGCTTCGAGCCTCCAAGTCTCCCAATGAGACTCTTCGCCCAAGGCTCGCAAAAGTCCCCCGAACAGGTCAATACACCATTTCCAATCCATGAGACTATAGCCACAACAAAATCGGAATCCGTGTATGACTTGGCCATTTGAACAATACTTCCAAGATCTGAATGTCCCTTGGCCTCAAAGCATTCAATGTTCCGCCAAAAAAGCTTCATCTTCACTGATGGATTGCCCGCCCTCGTAGAAATCGCCAACGTCAAACAGAAAAATGGGTGAATTGAAAGGCCTTGACTTGGAATCCGTATGTGCCCATTCCCAGTCAATTATTCCTGTAATGTTGAAATCGTCATCAAGGAGTATTTGGTCCCCTTTACCGTCAGCATGCTTTAAGCAGAACTTTCTGTCATCGAGGTGATTCTGAGAGAAGATATCCGAAATTTTATCCAAGAGAGATCGATGGATCAAAAAAGCATCGACTGGTCTGTCCACACATGACTCTTGCTGAGTAATTAGATCCAGCGTGAGCTCAAGTTCTGCGCGGTTAGACTCTTCTGTAGAAAACAAAAGGACTGAGTAGCTTCATTTCGGAGCCAACAAAATCTGTCAAGGACTCTCGGGCGAATGGGTCAATCTCATGAGATCTCGGAGGAGACATAGATCCCATCATTGGAAAGGGATGTGCCTTGAGGTCGATGTAGATATCTGCAAGCTGACGGGTCAATTTTCTTCTCTGTTCGAGGGTGGCAATGGACCATCGGACAGAATGCCCTGGTAATTTCTCCATGAGGATATATCCAATGCCAAGGAATTTGATTCTGAAAAGTCAAACCCGAATACTTTTGGAACAGGAACTTGAGTTTGACTATCGAGGAATTGGGTGATCTCATCGCTTTCAGCTTGTCCGGCAAGAGTGTTATATGCATCTGCATCCTGTTCACCGTGTCAAAGCTAGCTAAGTCCCTCAGATAAGGAGTTTCCAACTTACCTCCCATTTAGGACATGTATGATGGTTTGGTCCCAGATGTTTCACACAGAGATGGCGATTGCAAAGATTGCATTCTCCATTTCCACGGACGGAGGATCTGTTGCAATCTTGAATATCACATGGCCACATCATGTGAGTAATCTCGGAAGTCACACACACATATAAAGAGTGAGTCCGATGAAAAGAAACTCAACATAAGGGTCAGCTAGTGTCAACACACCGCCCATTCACCCGGACGCGTGTCTCAGCAAAGCCTCAACCCGCCTCCACTTCTCAGAGTTACTTTATTCTGGATTCTTCGAATCTAAGAATTTGCAACCGTGTTCAGGCCACAATAGAACGGATTAAGTTTGAAAAAGTAAAACATTACGAAGTTCATTAGTCGCCAAGTTCCCTCTCAACTAGGTCATTCTTAATTCCAGAATAAAACGTCACCTACGAGAGAAATGGAAGGGAATTGAGACGAGCCCAAGTTTTGTCCTTTATTTTCATTCAATAACTGAAACTCCCATAGTAGCCGACATCATACTAAGCCTAATGATGCTGCACCTTTCGAAACTCCTCCGCCCAAGGAAAATTCTCATATCTGGACCCATCCTCCCTAAGTCTCACAGTCGAAGGTGCAAAAACCCCATTAAGCATCCACGGATTCCCATCAGCAGGAATAGGCTGCTTCCTCAACCGCATAGGACAAAACGAATAAGTAGCAACTTCAAGTCTCCCCGTTCCTCTATAAAGGTCCATCGCATCCTTAATGAAATCCCGACAGTCTATATACCACGCTTCATGAGATAGGAAATCTTCCCACATTTCATAAGACCACGGAGACTGCATCGCAGCACTAATAACCTGATGAACTTTCATATCGCCAGGGAATCCATATTTAGAACAGAAATATCCAGAAATTGTATCAGGGAGATGTTTCTTCCAGTGCCAGATTAGTGAGAATTCTGTAGCGAGGAATTTTTGATCCGGGCGAAGGCGGGGTAGCACGTATTCTAGCATGGATTTATGTCCGGCTAGAGTTAACATGTGGGGGTGTAGATCCGGACCTTCAAGTTCGGGCTTTGAGGCGATGAAATCTAGCATGCGTGAGATGGCTTCTGTGCGTTTGTTAGGTAGATCGAGACGGTTGAATGCGCCCATGTATAGTTTTGGTTTTTTGTTGTTGGTGCTGATGTTCTTGTGGAATGCGATTATTGCTTCGGCGAGTGATTCGTAGAAAGTGTTTAGTCGGTCATCTGCGTGGTTGTTTTGAACTTCGATGAAGGGTTCGTTTCCTATTACTAGGATGTTGACTTTTTCCATGACGATTTGTAGTACGGCATTTAGACGTTGGAGTTCGAGTGTGTGTTCGGTTGTGCCGATTGCTGGAAATGGAAGATTGGAGTAGTTCCATTTTAGACTGAGGATCGTTTTGTATCCTGCGTCTATGGTTTTGAAGAGAGACTGGATGTTTGGGTCTGAGGTTATGTGCTCTGTGTTTATTTGGTGCATGTCTATGAAGCCGCGGACCCAGGTGGCGTTTACACGGCTGAGCTCGTTGTGGTCTATCCATGTGAGCTTTTCGTTGTAGTTTGCGCCGAGGGCGCCTGACGCTGGGGGGATTTGTCTGATAGTCATGTTTTGATTTGGGTTCAGTTAATCTGGGGAGATGTAAGGTATGAAATGCAGGGTCCTCCAGATGTCCGGTTTGGCTGTCTGGGGTAAACACTTGGCGTCGTGGAGAGAGAACGCGTAAGCTACCGCCTTCCGATCAAGCAATGGAGATGATGATCGGGAAAGTGACGCTTGAAATGTTTCAAGTGGCAACAAATTTTGATTCTTGATAATGTTGGGTTGCCTTTTCCAGTCATTGTCACTGTTCGGATGGAAATGTGTTCGAAAATTCAGCCAACGCTTTCTATAAGTCTAAGGTGCTCACACTGAGGTCATGGTATATACAATTATCTCTCAGTTCATTCGTGTATGGCCAAAAATGTGCAAACGAAAAGGCCAACTGGCGAATATTAACAATAAAAATGGTATCAAGATCATTAATGCCAAGCTTCCAAGCTGTTGATACTCCAAGAACCACCCATCCAATCCCAACCAGGTATAGATCATAAATAAAATAGAGCATTGAAATTTCCAGGTGTCGGGAATGTAATAGTATGCTGGTAAATCATGCAACCATATACTCTCCTTCACCGCGCTTGGCTTGCATAACGCGAGCCCAACGGAAAGCCTGGGATGAAGGGGCGGCAGAACCTCCGAGCCCAGGTACAGAGCCCAGCTCAGAGGGATAGACTGGATAAGAGGACTCGTCGGAATGTTCTGCCCAGATTTTCTCAAGAAGCTCCAGACACGAGATATTATTAACAAATCCAGAGTCCTTGGAAATATCTTTGCAGCGAGCTCGAATTATCGCCCTGTGATCCTCTTGGACGCATTCTGAGCCCACAATGAACAACGGCCAGAGGAGGTATACATCAGATTGAACGGCGCGAATGCAATGCATAGCAAGGTGCACAAGATGTTGAATGCGTGAATGGCGTGAGGGGAGAGCTGGTTCCGCGAGACGCTCACAGTATAGAAGGGCAGCGTGGCGGAAACATTCGGAGATTTGGTAGACGTCTCTGAGATTCTCGGGGGCTATCTGATAAGTCCCGGATGGGAGAGAGGGAGAAGTGTCTGGGATGAAATTCGGAGAGTCCCAGGTTGGGTTTGTCGGTGAAACGGACGGCGTTGGAGAGGGCATCGAGGTAAAGACAGGAGGACTGAATCTCCAGGATTCGAGGCGCTGACGCAACGAGTACCATTCGGTCCAGAACGCTGGGGAAGATGGCTTTCTAGCGTGTGCATCACTTGGAGGGGGCGTAGGAATGGAGAATCCATATTCGGAACCAACTTGGTATCCTGGACCAGCTTGCCCTGTGACAGTTGTCCAGCCAGGAAATATCATTTCTGGGGGAAGGGACGCAGTGGGTACTGAGACATCAGCTGGGCGATGTGATTCTGTGGGCTGCTGGTCTTGACTCAGGAGATTTAAGCGCCCCAGTTGGGAAATAAGTTTGAACAGGCGACCGTCACAGCCTGCCAGGTTCTCTAGAGACCATTCACCATCTGAAATTGAGCTGATATCCAAGCATTTCCCTCTCAACTGCACATCACGATCATTTGTGGTGGCAGTCAAAGTGTCTAGCCATGAGAACATGCGAATAAACCACTTGAGGTTATCAGTCAACACTCGCGAGTGGCGCATTCGAATTGCAAGGAGTCGTGTAACACCGGCAAACTGAGTCCGGAACTCAGCGACACCTGTATCGCATCCATGGAAAAGACATAAGACCAATAGAGTAGCTAACACCGAGTCTGATAGTCTGCGACGAGGATCTGCCAGGTCAGCATTGAGAGCTTTGACTGCCATTGCTCGATGGTGATTCTCTTCGCGAGCATAGCCCTCTGGAACCGAAATGCCATATTTATCTTGGAATGCCTCGTCCGTAAGGGCTCGATGAGCCATTGAGGACATGCGCGCGGGTAGTGTTCGTTCCGTAGATAGGTGATTTCGTTCACGCCGTTGTCGTAGATTGCTTGTAGACAACGTAGCAATAGCTTCTTGTAAGGCTTCACTTTCCTGAGCCAGCCGTAGTACGTGGGTTTTGAATGGATTTGTCGGGCTATCAAATGCGACAATCATAGGCGCGATGACTTCGGTGAAGTAACCCATCAGATATCGCAATCGCGGGGTGCGGCCTACTGATCGCGCCAGAAGCAACTGAGAATACGAAGGCGAATGACCGGCATTCCAGAATATCGAATTCCTCGAGTTGGTTCTCTCATACTCCTCGTCTGCCTCTTGGGGTGGTGTGTTTCCTGACGGCGCTGCCCAATTACTTGCAACGGGCCAAAGTGGACTGGCAAAGGTGGTTTCTGGGCTACACCCAGGATATGGTATTGACCCCTCAGATCCCACGCTTGCGACGCTTGCCATGCTTGGACTTAATCTATTGGATGCCACGGGGTGACTAGGCATCGGTAGTCCTGATATTTGAGGCGGGATGGCGGGCGCACTGGACCAAGTATGTGGATCTGGCATGTCCATTGACCACGTCATGTTGAATGGTTCTGACACATTGGACATTGACGATTGACGTCGGGTATTTAAATTCCCCGCTTCCAGCCCTGTCGTATTCAGATTTGTGAATCCCATGCCCGCCGAGGGACCTGCCTCTGGTATTGGCGCTGGCGGCGTCGAGTCTTGCGGGGCAGCTGTCTGGGTTTGCGGCGGTGTCGCTATCGATCTCTGTGTCTGTGATGCTTTCCCAGACGACTTCCCTGTCCCACCTGCCGACTTCTCCATCACCGGAAGCTTCTGACCCCTCAGCTTGCCTCGACTCGCCACCCCCAACCCCCATGTCAACGTCGTCTTGTAACCGGAGCATTCCCGACCGAGTTCGAGACACTGGGAACAATAGGGACGGCGTCGATCGCATCGGGCTCCTCGCTTGGAGCATGTGAAGCAGTCATCGGGGGCGCCGCTGACGACGGTTCTCTTGCGGCGTTTTCGAACGGGTGCATTTGGATCTGCGGTCTTGCGGCCTTTGCCTTTTGCGGGTTCCGGCGGTGGTTGACCTGCACTCTCAGACATTTTGGTCTCGTCGGGCAGGACACACCCTCAGGGGTTCCATCTGCTGGCTGCCGAGGATGTGAGAGCTCAGATTGACCGTGCACGGGGGACTTTTTGGCCGCCGCAGTTGGTCTTCCGCAGATTGTCTTTCACGGGACGATATTGGAGGGCGGAAGTAATGAAAGTAAGAGTGGGTCTTGGATGTCTGGGCCACACAGTGGAATGACCAGAATTGGGACGACACGGATTCCAGGCACGAACAGGTGGATTTTAAAGTCGAAGCAGAAAAGAAGATCCCAGACGAAGCAGAAGCCGGGCGGAGTCCGGAGCACGGAGTAGGGGGATGTGGGTTGGCGAACGAGGGAAACGAGGATCTTCCCGATGATCCGCGCGCCAGTTCAAGCAAAAACTCGCACTTTTCTCGCCCGTAGGGAGTCTCCACTCGTTGATCGCCCTAGAAGATGCCAGTTCACTAGTCGTATGTCTAAATTTTTGGAACTTTGGGTCTGGCAATCATTGGGACGTTGGCCCCATTGGAAGTTAAATAGGATGATCGTGAGTTGAGCCTTCTACTATGATGGACCCAGCGTGTCTGTATCTGTTCAGATGGGATTTAGGGACAGATATTCAATAGAGATTTGAGATCACTGGATGAGATTGAAAAAGTCACGGTCGGCGCTGCCTCCCTGTGAATTTAGATGTTTTATAGGAGTGCTACAGTGTATAGCCCAAGTTTGTCGCCTCTACGATCACTGCAAGGTCTCATTATGAGATGGGCTTCAATTCTACTCCACTCGATTTCACTTCGACAAGAGAGATTCCAAGATTGAAGATATTTGATCAATGATTAGAGAGTCATCAGGTAGACTGCAGATCCAGTCTCTTAATCCGAGTCATTGTTGTCTTGGGTGCCCACAGTCCATCGTGGCTTGTATAGAACACCTAGTAATCAGCCATCGACCCATAATGCAGGAGAGACACTCCAAAATGGGTCTAGTAGGCGACTAGTATCTATCCCAGATGCGTTTCATCTGCAGTCTCCTTCAAGTTCTCTCCTTTTTCTTCTCTTCTTCAAATTCCATTCCATTCTGTCCATCCTAGTGAACTTGAACTCCATCATCATGGATACGATGCGCTGCCAAGTCTTTCACGCTTCACCCGCTTTCCTTCCTCCCGCCCAACTTTCTTCCTCCACGATCAAAGATAATCCCGAGTCTCATCCAATCGAGTCCCTCCGCCACCCTCCCAGTACCCATATAGAGAGATAAAGAGGAGGTCGGGGCATCTGCAGGTCCATCCTGATTGCCTGACCTGCGTTTCGGCAATCGTCATTCGACGCGCCCGTGCGCCTCTCGCTCAAACCCCCCCCCCCCCCCCTGGTGCAGGGCCCTCCGCCGCGACACCCGCAAAGATCAACCAGTCCTGGCGACATTGCACATATTACAGAGCACATACCAGACCCTCCTCTCCTCCGGTCGCGTCCGGATTCCCACCAGAATGGGGATGTTTAGGCCCGGTCGGGCAAGGTCCCTCCTGCTCACCATGATGGCGCTCATCCTCGTGTCCACCGTCTACCTCTACTGGACCCCAGCTACCGCGTCCTCCACCGTCTCCGTCGTCCCCAGTACCGCATTCGAAGTGCCCTTGGTAGAACGCCAAAAGGATTTCTGGAAGGCGTTCAGTCCGATTTTAAAACGGCACAGTCCCAACTGCCCATCCCCGCAAAAAGTGGACGATGCGGGCGCAATCCATTTTGACCCCACGAGCGAGACGCCGCGTCCGGATATCACGACATTATCGGAGGAGGATCGGAAATTGATGGAAGACGCCCATGCGAATTTTATTGAAGATATTAAGAAGGCGGGGAAGAACTTGAAGCCGGCACATACTCCGGGGAAACGAGGCTTGGTCACGACGGCGGGGTCGACCTACTTGCCGGTCTTTGTCTCTTCGCTGCGCATGCTTCGTCGTACCGGATCCACATTGCCGGTCGAAGTGTACATGAAAGATGCAGGTGAATACGAGAAGCGCATTTGCACGGACGTGCTTCCCGTGCTGGATGCCCGGTGTTTGGTGATGGGTGATGTGGTTGGGAAAGATACCATTGCCCATTATCAGTTGAAGATCTTTGCCGTCCTCTTCTCTTCCTTCGAGGAGATTGTTTGGATGGACGCAGACTGCTTCCCTCTTGGGAAGCCAGAAGATCTCCTCGATTCCGAACCCTACAAATCAACTGGGTTGGTGACTTGGCCCGATTTCTGGGGTTCCTCCGCATCACCTTTGTACTACGAAATCTCTCGCCAGGAACCACCACCCATGTCAGCACGTCAATCATCGGAAACCGGAGTATTCTTGGTTTCGAAAAAAACACACTTGGAGGCTCTCCTGCTTGCTGCTTATTACAATTTCTACGGCCCATCCCACTACTTTAGACTGCTGAGCCAGGGCGGTCCTGGGGAGGGTGATAAGGAAACATTCCTCCAGGCGGCGGGTGCAGTTGGTGCACCTTTCTATACCGTTAGCGAAAGAGTGCAAGCAATCGGTCACCAGCTTGGGGAGAAGCTGGCTGGATCGGCTATGGCTCAGTCGGATCCTCGCGAAGACCACGCTCTTATTTCAGAAGACAAGTGGCGGGTCAAAGATCCTAATGTGGCACCCCCTCCACATATCTTCTTTATCCATGCCAATTACCCGAAATTCAACCCGGGTGACAATGTCTTTGGCTTAGGATGGGAAACCACGCCGACTCTGAAAGAAGACGGTTCTGATTCGCGCGCATGGACTGCTCCCCCTGATACAATCCAACGGTTTGGATTCGATATCGAAAAGAGCTACTGGGATGAGATCAAATGGGTTACCTGCCATTATGAATCTTTGTTCAAATCTTGGAAAGATAAGGCGGGCCTTTGTCAGAAAGTTGAGAGCTATTGGAGCAATGTCTTCGCCCAGCCACATGACGATGATCCAAAGTTTAGCTAATGGATGAATTGCTTCAAAAGCTCACAGTCGTTGTGGCTGCGGCTAGTGATCACACCTCATATATTTTATCGTTGGCTACACTTCTTTACCATTGAGCGTTATCATGTACTATAACTAGATATCCGGCTCGAGCTCTCGGGTCTATTGCACATAATGCATAATAATATATGATGAATGAACCTACAATTCCTCTACTTCTTACAGATAGACAGAGCAAGTCGAAAAGTTCTTTGAAAATGGTTTATAATTTTGTTCCATGCTTTCAATGCTTTCGAACACGAAATTCAAGAATCGTTATATCGTACACATTATTCCCATCCCCAACCCCAGATAACTATCCAACTCAAATCAGGGTATCATATCATCATAACAAATAACTTATTTCTTGATGCCCTTCTCGCGCAGGCGCTGCTCATCCTCAGCCTGGAGGTCGGCATCGATCTTAGCACCCTTTGAAGGGGCGTTACCATGAAGCTTGGCCTTGAAAATATTAGCTATCATGTCACAATCACAATTTGTTGACGAATAAAGACTTACAGGCTTGGTAGGGTCCTGCTTGCTCAGCTCAGCCTCATCGTTGAAGTCATTGTTGTGGTGGTGAGAGGGATCGGGCTTGTTTCCCTGGGAACCCAGCTTGTTGGCAATAGAACGCTGGTCCTTAGAGTCGAGGTTCTTGTGAGAACCGTGCTGGCCCTCCTTGAAGCGCTCGGCTTCCTTGATCTCAGACTGAGCGGGGTTGCGCTGGTCACCAGCCTCGTAAATGGCGCGGCTACCGACACTAGACTGAGCAGCAGACATTGTAGATGTATTTGAAGGAATTGAACGTTGCTTTGTTTCGGAGGAAACGATAGTATAGAGTGATTAAGAATTGAGGATTGAAGATTGAATCGTGAGTAAAAAAAAAACCAATCTAACCTCTGGATCCGTTCAATCTTATACTTGGTTATACCAGCTATACTACGGACAGTGATGTCATCCTGGAGTCACTGAGATCATACTTGTGGGTCACGTCCAGAGTGGCCGGAATGGCAATTAAGCTTGATGGTTGATTTGATTTCATACTGCTGGACCCTTTTTTTTTTTTCTTCGGCTTGCATCAGAATAATGTCGCAATCAAGGCAGGCTTAATACTGTGACATCGTTGATGTTCGTGGGCGTTCTGTATGTCTCCACTCTGTCTATGCTCTGTGTTCTTACTTGTCAGTGCTGAGCTGTCGGGGTTTTCTTTGAGGTTCCTTACGTATTCTTGGGCTGGTTTGATCGTGGAGCGATGAGATCATATTAGAGATATTTTCTTCTTTTGGTCAATTTGTGTACTGTATGTATGTACAGTACAACTAAGTAGCTTGTCCTGGTGGGGTGTTATTGGCTGGGGAGTGTAGCTATCGTGTTGGAGCTATGGCCAAGGTGGTAGGTGTGCACGCTACCATTCTGGAGCTTTCTAGAATTTATTTTGTTTGATTTGCGATTGATTTTCATAATTGAGACATGCCAGTATTTTCAGGGAAATATTTGGATTTGTTGCTATACTGGGCTACCTTTGTGACTGGCTCTAACGCGGCTGCGACCGGTGAATTTGGACTCAACCGACCGCCGCGTTAGATGAGTTGTCGGACCCCTAGACGAAGATTTTTAAGGATTTCATCACTGGCACTTCAAATGTAGTAACAGCCTATATAGAAAATCTATTCAAATGGTTTTATATAAAAGCCCGGCCATCTGGGAATACTTGGGTGCACCATGTCCAGAAACCATCCTGCCGAGAAGTCCATCTGAAATCGCAACAAGGTTCGATAATCTGAATGAAAGCCTACAGTGATATGAATGGGCATATCTAGAAAATTAGCATAAATTTTTGATGCTTTCAATGCAAAAATTACGCTCTACTATTGGAATGTCTCTAACTTGAAGTTTTGTTACTTATGTAGCCTGGGGGAGCCAGTCCTATCTATTCCTACCTAGGATACATGGGCAACGACTCGGAGCACTTCAAGTTGAGCGAGGTTTTCCAAGGTTTTTATTTCCGAGGCCCTATCACAGCAGACCTCGGGATCTAGACGATTTGACTCCGGATGAAACATTTCGAATTGCCAATCAACAATCCTAGATGATTTCGATATCGACAACTTAACCATAGACTGTTAGCGCAGTTCAGGTCCATCTGGGATAGGCTCTATACGGAGAAGATATCCACTTCCAGGGATGTTCTTTCTCACGTAAAAAGGATTATACAAATCCAAGTCGGGCAGCAAAGGAGCCCCTCGCCCCTCCAAAGGCTTATTGGCATAGAAATGAAGCGACAAGTTTATGCTCGTCATAACAAAGCGTGACTTCACTCGACAGACAGCTGATACAAGTGATTTTCCTTCGGTAGCCTGTTCCGCACCGAAAATCGAATACTCTACACACAATGTCAGCGCGTGACACAAATCCTGCTGTCCTGTGTCTACCGAGCGTCTCTGTGGTCAGTAAGAACAAAGCATGGATGGAGGTGGAAACAAACGAAGTCAAGATCGTCGAAGATGCGTTGGCGAGGAAGATAAAGGCCACGGTGTTTCAGCCTCCGTTCACGGATACTAGTATCAATGCTTGCAATGAAATTATACGCGGCATAGCACTCGATTACGAAAAGGTAGGACTTCCACGGTTGATATGTAAGATACCTACACTATCTGATATAACGAGAATATGAATGAGGCTGAGAAGGCACCATATGATAAATTAAACAGGCTCCAAGAACATGTTCTTCCATATCTCTATGACGAGCGTCAATTCAATCAACTTCCAGCACTTATTTCATGAGACGTCAGCAGTCCAACCTTGGAACGCTTCACCAACTTGAAGTCGCCCGGACTGCCGACTCCAACCTTCAAGTTTCAAGTGAAGAAGTGAGGACATTGCTTGGAGCCGCACTCAAGACGTTATATGACCATGGTGCAGAATACTGGAATCAAAAGCTAGACAACTTTATCTTTCACGACGGGAGTATGGTTGTTGTTGATCTGGAACAAATACAGTTTCCGGAAAAGCTAGTCGAGTAGGATCGAAACGTGAATTTTGCTCAACCGCGCCTTGTTATTCCGTATTCACCTCGACGGTCAGAGAGGGATATCTGGGTCCCACCATTTGAAGTTTGGAGAGCTGGGACCTTGCCGGCATGAAATAGTGTCAGCTTCTGATGGACCTGTGCTCACATCTTGATTTTGAGTAAAGTTTAGGCCAGGTTTATGTCGAAATTTCATATTAAGTTGAATTTAAGGACATTCAAAATGTTCAAGTTGAATCATGATACCCTCTACCCTACTTCAAGTTTATTATCACTTTGTTTTCACTTCTGTTCCCTTTCTTTCCCAGCACATCGTACTTACTATATCTTCAAGTTTACTTTTGCCTCTACCTTCACCCGAACCCATCAACTCCTTCAAGTTTCAAGTTCCAAATTATCGCAGCCTGAGTTTCCTAGCTATGAACTCGGGAGTTGGTTTCGTTTCCCACTCTGTTTAGCTTTCTGCTGCGAACCCTCACTATTGCCTCACTTCCACATGTATATTGAAGATTCCCTTCAGTATCATACTGTTTACCATCTCTGTTGTCTCACTTGCTTCCTATTGCAGTCAACAGGTTGCTTCAACACCCTGCCATACGCTTGCTGTGTACGGGTCACGGTGTTGTGCAACTTTCGAAAGGTCTCGGTACAATTGATACTCGGAGAAAGACCGAGTGCAAAGAATTCTAGATACTCTGGACCCTGGCCCGGTCAGAGACCTTCTACCAGCCGAGGATACTGTAACATCAAGTCTGCTCGCAAAAATTGATTTCTATGATCGAGTCTGGCACAGACAAAATCAACGACGAACGCACGAGCACACGAGCACACGTCTGTCACTGCCCACACAGAGACGCCCTACCCAACATCCTAAAATATGATGTCTGCTCCCTAGGTAGTAACTTGAACATTTGAATCGCAATCAATAGGCATTTCAGGCTAAGCATTGAATGAATATTATCAATTTATGACACTGCTTTCAACGATCTCAAGGCTTAATTTAAAATTATCAGCATACTCTAATAGTTCATTATGAACATGCATGGGGGCTGACAGTCAAGAAGTCTACAGGTGCGTCTCTGCCGATTACGTTAGCCCAGGATGGTAATTCAAATTCAGCCGCCTCCATCACGCGTTTCTCCAATTCAGAACGAGTACTTTATCACGAGCTTCCTTTTAAAAACCTACTATGACCAACAAAGTTGCATTATTATTGCTCTGTGTCTCTATCACGTAAAGGGCGAGACCAGGATTACTCTATGGCGAAAACAGTCATGGAAAAGGAGGGGCCCACAAAGCCAAAATGGACCCGCGCCAGTAAACCGAAGGTACACACTGGCTGTAGAACGTGCAAGTAGGCGAACATCAGCATCCCCATGTCTGACTGATTCGTACGTTCTAAACAATTTCAACAGAGCAAGACGAGTCAAATGTGACGAGGGCAAGCCCGCGTGTGCCAGGTACTATACCGACATCGCTGCATGTGGATTGTCACTTACTAGGCTTTAGATGCACGAGAACCGGAAGAGTCTGTGAGGGATATACTCCGCATAGAAAGGTCTTTTCATTAAGGTACAGAAGGCTAGCTCCTGCAGTGTCCGTCGAGCAGACACGCTCACAAGGAGCACTAAGCACAAACGTGCTGAGACCGAGGAATGTCCAGCTCGGTATATCGCCCCCGTTGATAGACGCTAGTCAGGTCAACCTTGATTTTGAGGAGCGGTGGTGTTTGGACTTCTTCCGCCGTGTCACAGCACAGACAAACGCTGCGTATTTTAGTAAAGCGTTCTGGGGGATGCTCGTTCATCAAGCGAGCGAGATCCAGCCTGCTGTTCGTCACGCGGCTATCGGCATAGGCTCTCTCCATTGGGCTGGTATGAAGAAAGCTGATCTTGCAAGTGCTAATCGAATATCCTCATTTTCTCTTCGACAGTGTAGTAAGGCGCTGGAGCATCTGCGACATAATCTCATCGCGAATATAGCACGATGTCCACGCATGGAAGCAGTTTTGATCTCCTGTGGTATTCTGCTTGCGTTCTCTTTCAGCCAGGGCGATACGAAAGCAGTCGGCTGTCATTTTCGCGCGGGGTATGAACTGTTAGAGCAGTGGCAAAGGACCAAAATGGATAATAGTCCGATTGGCACGGTTGTGCTTGGAAGTTTTTATCAACTTCATTTGGATTGGCCTTCTCTTTTGGATGGCGATGCTAGTCCGAAGAGCTATTCTTATCCGGTTCAGCTGGCCGAGGAATATCAAATTGATGATATTTCAATCGAAACACCGGAGGAAGCCTGTGGCGCATTGCTTATTCTCGGATGGCTGGCTTTGCAGATGAAACCAAGTTCATCTCCGAGTTCTTTTGAGAGTACCCCTTCTGCTGTCTTGAAGAGGCTTCGATATTGGAAAAGTTTGATTGTACAACGGGGTGATCTGTCGCAACCGAGACGAGAAACGATTGCGATTCTTGATGTTTGGAATGAAGTTCTTCTGATCAAGACGCTGGCTGACCACCAACTTCTGGAAGGGGAGATGAGATATGATCATTATTCATCTTGTTTTCAGCGTGCAGTTCGATGCGTGAGGAGGCTTTTGACTTATGAATCTGTCAAGGACTCCTGGGTTAAATCGGTGATTGTTGCACCTCTTTTTTTCTGCGTCTTTAAATGTCGCGACTGGATTATCAGGCGAGAGGCGCTCGGTCTGTTTGGCGAGTGGGGGGTTGAGCAAGGTGTTTGGTCTTCCTCAAGTACCTTTCTGGTTCTGGATCGACTGGTTCAAATAGAGTCTAAGGGTTATGAAAGTTGGGAAACGATCCCGGAGTCTGCTAGGATTGATGCCGTTCGTGTTGAGTTTGTATTGGGAGAGAGCAAGGTTCGGTTGTGGTATCGTCGGCCAGTCCTTTTTGATCTAGAAGGCCGATCTTGTTACACTTGGGCATGGAATTCTGAGCTTGTGTCTTACTGAGACGATGAATTCGAGGCAAATCTTGTCATTACCTAGATACGTTGACAATTGATTCAAGCTGGACGCATGAGAGCAAAAAGTACTAGTATAGCTCATAGCAGCAATGATTGTTATGTTAAGGAGGCAATACATGGTGTGCATTAATCGATTCACTAAATCAATATATTTCTCTATGAAAATTAGTGTCAATTAAAGTTGATGATGGACAGCCAACCTGGATGTGACGTAGCTTTGGTAATGAAGGCGATCACATTGGCGACCCACTCCGGCCATCGGAGCTTCTCAGATGCGAAAGGCATGACGAGCAAGCATCACGGTGTGACGATGCGATCGCACTTGTCTCTATTATTCAAAGCTCTCAATCGGGATAGGGCCCTTCCAAACAGCCTTTCCCCAGTATTCAATAACCTGTCTTGTCGACAATTCTACTTGACCGCCACAATGAGCTCCTCCGCACCTCCCCCTGCTCCAACACCGGAGATCCAACCCCGCTTCACCCAGCTGTTCACAGAGCTAGAATCCCGCTTCAAATCCACCAGTCTTGGCAATGATAAATGGTACATCCTCGCCACCTCGACATTAGCCGCAAGCCCAGATCCCGAGCGTGCCGATCAGCTATATCTGCATCTCATCTCACAACCAGAATACTCAACCTCACCGTCTCGACAAGCATTAGTCCGACGCCTCCGCGAGGCACTTGTCAAGTCAGTCCCCATTGTCGGAGTCTGCAAGCCCATCGAAGCTATTCTGTCCATTGGCAAGATTGAACGTGACGAGGACAAGGATTACACATTCACCCGTGAGAACTGGCAATGCGACCAGGCCAATCACGAGCGCGGCTCGGAATGGATGCAGAAGCTTTATTCTCGGAATACGGGTGGTACCTTGAATTTGTTTGCTGCGCATCAGGATTTCAAGTGGTTGTCTGAGGAGATTACTTATGGGCTGTATCTTTCGGATCGTCAGGTTTTGGATGATGTTGATACACAACTGGTAGTATTGCCGGGGATTATGAGTCAGAACTTGCCGAATGAGACTCATTGGCATATTCGAGGAACGAGGCGGTTGGGATTGCCTAAGGAGGAGGTTCAGGTTATTTGGGATTGTGTGCAGCTGGTTGCGCAGTTCTTTGATGTGAAGCTGAACAAGGTGCCTACTGTTGAGGCTGTGGAATATGATGTTTAATATCCATACCTATGCATAGATTTGTGATTAGCATAGATGAGACAGAGCATAGAATGCATTGAGCTTGGTCAAGTATTTAGACGTTTTCCGGGGAAGACTCTACCTACTTTGTCCGCAACAACAAAAATCACTACTGGACATAACATTACTACTCGTAGGTACTAGATATACTAGTACCTCGAGCTTTTCTTGGCTCTTGAGATGACCTTGAAATTGAAGAATCCTAGATAAAGGCACAGAATATGTGAAAATATTTTCTTTTCTCTATTGAACAGCTATCTACAACATTGTTCAATATAATGATATCGTCTATAGGGTAAATTAATTGACGACTCATTCTTCAAGACCCCAATCCTTCCCCAGACTCTACTACTGTAGTAATTCTCCAGATCCATATCAGCCCGATAAGCGATAACCGCGAAAAAAAAAGTTCGAAAGCGGCGGGGCGGAGAACACCAACACACCTCCAATCTTCAACCCAATCCACTCCAAATAATTCACAATGGGAAAACGCAAGCAAGATCTCGGTGATGTACCCATGGGCGGCACCAAGAATGCCGACGACGAGTCCGATGATGTGAGCCTACAACCCCGCGCCGATCCAGACCGCATACAGCTCCTAACCCGTCGCAGGACGTTGACATGATCAATGTCGACTTCGAATGGTTCGACCCCCAACCTGCAGTCGACTTCCACGGTCTGAAGAACCTCCTTCGCCAGCTGTTCGACAACGATGCCCAGATCTTTGATCTCTCCGCCCTGGCCGATTTGATCTTGTCGCAGCCGCTGCTCGGATCGACCGTGAAGACCGACGGGAATGAGTCGGACCCATATGCTTTCTTGTCTGTGTTGAACCTACAGGAGCACAAGGTACGGCCATTACTTCTTTTATAATTGTTTTCAGACCATTGCTGACAGAATTTGTTATAGGACAAGCCTGTCGTCCAGGACCTGATCAAGTACATCCAGAGCAAGGCCTCTTCCAACTCCTCCCTCTCCGCCCTCAATGGTTTCGTTTCTCAGACTCCTATTCCTCCCATTGGCTTGATTCTCACTGAGCGTGTCATTAACATGCCCGCGCAAGTTATTCCACCTATGTATAACATGCTCTTGGAGGAGATCGCGTGGGCGATCCAGGACAAGGAACCATATAACTTCTCACACTACTTGATTATTTCCAAGGGATACGAGGAGACTGAGTCCAAATTGGACCTCGAGGAGTCCCGACCCCAGAAGAAATCCAAAAAGGGTAGCGACGGAGGCCAACGCTTCTTCTTCCATCCCGAGGATGAAGTGTTGCAGCGCAATGCAGTGTGCTCTGGTTCTTACGAATTTACGCACAAGCAGGACGATGGCCACTCGGACTCTAAGCGTGCGTTCCAGGAACTCGGTATTGTCACCAATGGCAGCATGATCCTGCTTGAGGCGGCGAAGTTCGAAGCTACAGTTAAGGCTGTGGGCGAGTACCTACAGTAAGGGATGTATGTGAAGAATAATGTAAGGTCTTCATATCATTTCATTTCATGTCCCGTTGATGAGAGTATATCTATACGTTTTTTTGTTTTTTTTCTTCATTTTATTTTGCTTGATTGCTTTGGATTTTTTTTTCTCAAGCGGTCCCCGTCGAAGACATGGTTTTATAGATCTCATAACCGGAATCAAAAGTTCATAACTTCGTGACTGAATCATGAGCCACTGTTCATTCCCATTGGGTTCCCTGGAGACGTTGCATGAGGTACTCTACCTCGACCACCTTGGTGAGTGGAATGACGCATTCCTATAATACATTAGCGATATGTCTTCCAAACATAGGCGAGTTGGAAAAGCCAAATTAAACCCCAAAAAGGATACGCAAAAAGAATACGTAAAGGCCAACGTGAAGACCAATTCAAACAGAATAAAACTTACCTTATACATAGCAACAACGGCATCGATGTTGATCTTCTGTCCCTTCTCCTCCGGGAAAGCAGGATCAGTTCCATAAGTCTTAGCCTTGAGACCCAACCGCTCAAGCACCTTTTGCTCAACCTTAGCATCAGTAATAGCGGCATCGATGCCCGCACGATCCTCCGCTTTAATCAAGCGCACAAAGGTCTCGGGATCCTTCTGGAACTTCGACTCCGCAACAAATTTCCCAAAGTGAATTCGTCGCGACAGCGCCTGCAAACACGCGACATCACATGTCGCCGCAGATCCATAGTTCTCCTGCGTTTCGCCACGGTCCTCGCGCCCGAACTTCGGGCACACGGCCGGTAGGATCTCGTTGATATACCGCTCCTTGATGGCGTCGTTGACGTTCACGTCGTTTGTGTGGAGGATGCGTGGGTATTGGAGGGGCGCGAGGACGGGCTGCTCCAATACGTCGGGGAAGAAGGGGTACTCGTCTGGTGATTCATAGCGGCGGACGCGAGATTGGAGGCGCTCTTGTTCGCGGAGAAGGTAGTCTGATAGACTAAGGTCGCTGCCGGGAATTGAGACGCCGCCGGAAGTGTAGATGGTTTTATTGAGGGGGAATTGGACTCGTTCGATGAGGTGGAAGGTAATTGTGTCTTCTAGACGGCTGTGGATTTGGAATGTTAGCAGGGTTTCATATCTCGGTAGTGATATTTATATGAGCGTTGCGATTTGTATGATTTTGTGACTGGTGGGGTTGATCTCGTGCTCCGAATCTTTCGTGGTCATGCTGGGAATGACAGTATCGCGGGGCGCGGGGAAAGGTGGCAATTGGGAACATGGTATAAAGCGTTGAAACTCACATGAGCTCGAAACGAATGTTGGCGAGATCCAATGCCTTGGAGGCATCGGACAGGTCAATGGCTCTATCCATGGCTATCTGTCAGAGTGGGTTGCGGGGAGGGAAAGAGTCAGAGCTGCGAGCGAAGTCGGCGAGGTGAGTATTTGCTCCGTATGGTCAGTCAGAGCAGCTCTTTATATAACTTGAAGGATGGGGGGAGGGGTCGCATTATATATGTCTGCTGTGATCCAATTCCAAATATACTTGCTTTCGATCAATCGCATTTATTCTATCCATTCGTATCGATTTAAAATCCACTCGCATCACGTATGTAGTCCATCACATACACTTCACAGGCTTGAGCTGTTCGGGTATTCGGTACTCGGACTGTACCGCCCATCACTATACGGGAGACGTAGAGAACGAAGTACCCAGCAAGTACCGACACCATCATTTCTCCACAGAGCACCTTGCATATCGCTCACTAGTGTTCGTATAGCCTGCATAGCTATAAGAAATTGGCCTGTCGATTGCAGCATCCTGGAGAATCCCCGATAGATTGACCAGTTGGCCCGGCGTTCCTCACGGTAAGTACCATACGGGGCCTTTACTGTATCCGGGGAACGCGGTAAATCATCGCGTGGACACATGACGATTATCCTCTCCCTCCTGCAACCCGCGCATGTTGGTTGATCCCCTACCCAAAGCAGCCTCCTAACATGGAGAATCACCGCCGTGACGAGTCGCCGTCCGGTCTGTCGGATATTGTCGAGGGCGATGGCTTGCTCGGCACCGGATTGACGGTATGTTCGCTTGGTCTTTTTTTCTTGGTCAAAGACCTGGCGCCGCAGTCGTACCCCTCTCACAACAGGACCGCGAGCTAACAAGGAGATACATGATAGACCCGTCACATCGAAGCCTTTGGGCGAAAGGTGACCTCAACGGCTGGACACCTGATGGCGCCGACCGAGCAAAATCCCGGCGCCCACTATCAAAATGCCATGACCGATATCCATCGCGAACTGCGCCGGCCAACAGCGCAGCGCAAGGTCTTCTCCTTAACCCAGACAACCCCGACCGATCTCGTGCGCTCCAAGCTGTCGACCTCGGAAATCCAGTCGCGGGCGGTCTCCTCTCTCCCGGATGACCTGCTCGCCAATATCCCCGAAGACAGCAGCTCTTACTCCCTATTCCAAGGCTTCCAGGCGACCCTCCCGGAAGATGACCACGCACATAAAAAGCACCGAAGACGCAGTTCTAAAAACGCCAAGGCGATCAAGGATAGTGAGAAGGGCGGCAACCTGACCGCAGGTCCGGCTGGGATGAAGGAGCAACGAAAACAATTGAGTCGCCGATTGGATCTGATGGGTATTCGAAAGAATATGTGCAGCGCCGAGATTCACGAGATAGATAACAAGATTGCCAATTTACACAAGATGCGCCAAATTGTGCTCGATCGATTAGCTGGCTTGGAGATGGACGAGGCGACTTTGGAACATGATTGTAGGTTGACCTTGGGAGCCTGGCTACGGTGGAGAAGAGCAAGGAAACAGGAACATTGAAGCTGACGAACTGGATCCAGTGACGGAGTTAGATAATAAACTAGAAGACTTGCCAGAAGAGACACCTGAAACGTCTGCGACCGACGAAACACCTAAATCCGCGGACGCACAGGATGATTCCATTGCCTCCTCCAGCGACCCAGCGATGGATGCCTCGTTCATGTCTGAATCGATATATGAGAAATTGCCCAACCCCTCGCCGAAGAGCCTTCGACACCGATCTATACGGAAGCGCTCAATGCCCATTCTTCACGAACATTTCGCTCCTGGTTCCTTAATTAAGGAAATCTCAGCACACACCGATATGGTCACCGCGATTGACTTTGACTATCCGTTTGGCACCATGGTTACCGCTGCATTGGATGATACTGTACGAGTTTGGGATATGAATGTGGGCCGTTGCTCCGGTTTCTTAGAGGGGCACCATGCCTCTGTCCGAACCTTGCAGGTAGAAGACAATATTGTAGCCACCGGGTCTATGGATGCGTCTGTTCGAGTATGGGATTTGAGCCGTGCTAGACCTAGTACTCGCGACAGTGGACGCTTGAACAAGCACGAGCGCGAGGAGGAGGAATTGTTTGAACAGCATGCTTCGCCGGTTCCCCCATCATCAAACTTGGAGGACTGCCATGTCTTTACGCTGGATGCCCATGTGGATGAAGTGACTGCGCTTCACTTCAAAAACAACACACTTATCTCTGGTTCCGCAGATAAGACACTGCGGCAATGGGATCTTGTGAAAGGACGATGTGTGCAGACTTTGGATATTCTTTGGGCAGCTACACAAGCCTCGACAAGCACGTCTGGCGATGGAACTTGGCGACCATCTGGCCGTCTTCCTGATGCTTCTGCCGACTTTGTTGGAGCGATTCAATGCTTTGATGCCGCGCTTGCGTGTGGAACTGCCGATGGTATGGTTCGTCTTTGGGATCTGCGCAGTGGCCAGGTTCATCGCAGTTTGGTCGGACACACTGGGCCCGTCACCTGTCTACAATTTGACGATATGCACTTGGTAACGGGTAGTTTGGACCGCAGCATCCGGGTGAGTCATGGCTTTTTGCATTACGGAATGGAATCACGTTGCTAATATGAATCATTATTTAGATCTGGGATCTCCGAATGGGCTCAATATTCGATGCCTATGCCTACGAAAAGCCGATTACGAGTATGATGTTTGATTCCAAGCGAATCGTGGCGGCTGCTGGTGAGAATGTGGTCAAGGTCTACGACAAGGCTGATGGACATCATTGGGACTGCGGCCCTGGTGTCGGCATCGATGACGAGGGTCCATTCCCTTCGACCGTCGAGCGTGTCCGACTTAAGGATGGATATATGGTTGAAGGTCGCAAAGACGGTACCATGGCTGCTTGGACATGTTAACCTGATCTTGACCTGATTGATCTCTTTCTTCCCCGGTCCTCCATTTTCTTGCCTTCTTGCTTGGGGATCTCCTTTCTTCCCCTGTCTGCGCCCGTTGTATAGTATTCCTACCCCTTGTCGAGAGAGCCGGATGGAGTAGACCGGCGCATGGCGTCCAACGATATCGACTGCTTTTTGTATTTAAGCCATGATTGGGGCACTCAATCCAATCCATCCAATGTATTTTGTTGGACTTTCCAGGTGATTGCTGAATACGAGTAGATTATTGGGTTCTTTCATAGAACCGAAAAAGAAAGTCAACTAGGATTCTGTTCTCTTACTTTTAGTCATAAAAATAGAAATGTAGAACTTAAATCATATTCGCATATAAAGCATGTCAAAGACCGACAAAGGGCTTGGCCGTTGGACAAAGACTCGCATCTGCTCGAGTTCTCGAGTTCTTTACCAAAAAATCTCTTCCTTTCTAATTTCCCAAATCCCGTCTCTCTCATCTCCTCATTATAAACCGCTCACTTCCTCGAAAACACATGAACCCCCGTGCTGCCGTTCTCATCACGGCCATTTACTGCTGATCTCATTCCTCGGCGGGATCCACCCGAAACCCGCAAGTCACGTTCCGTCGCGTCTGCGCGTTCTGCCCACTGCAAAGTCCAGCGCAATCGATTGGACTTGTTCTACACGACCCATTGTATTTTTGAAACTTATATTTCCGCATCGCCTTGTTGGTGACAAGTAAGTAGACTCTGATACGGTGCGCAGATTGTTTGGGCTGAGTGGTGGGCTCCCTCGTTGGCGCATCCCCATCTTAGCGGTTGGACTCATCCCCACCATCTTATTGATTCTGTCTTTAAGGACTTGAATTGACTTTTATTCTACAGGTGCTTTTGGCTACTTTGGTCTAATTTGTTTTTGAGGACCGCGCCGGTTTTTGCTGCGCAGCTGGTTGAGCCAGTATTGAATAAAGTCAGTGTTTATTCCCTTCATTTGGCGATGGCAGACTATTATTTGCATGTCTTGATATCTCGGTTTTCTGGCATTGCGCAACTTCGCAATGATGATTGATTGTGAATGTTGTCATTTGAAAATTACTTGTTTGCACATCCCCAATGGACTTGCCAGCTTACAAACACGTGTTATTCAAAGATCTGGTGTTCATCGTCCCTAAAAATAATGAAGCTAATGAACCTTTGCAGATGAGCTCAAAAAAGAGCAATAGACGGTACGTTGAGGTTGACGATGATGAGTGGGTGGCAAATAATCCATTGCTGCCGAGTATCCCTATAAAGGCTTCATTTGCCTATGGCTCGCAACAGGCACCAGCCGCACGTAGACGACAAACAATCCATGCACGACCAGGCACCACAGACCTAAGCGAGATAGGGTGGTCAGTTAACGAAGCAATTAAAAACAGTGAATTGACCGCTTTGACTTCAAAAATGCCAAAGGAAGATCGAAAAGAACCCTCAAGGAGGCGACATAAGACTGAAAATAGCCGTCGACGCACCAAACGAGAGCCAACCCCAGATGAAACGCAACTCCATCTGGCTTTGCACGAAGTCGCGGTATCACCGACAAAACCAGCGAGTCAGCATTCAGACTCTACACCCTCGCCCCCTGTTCCACGGACGGTTTCTACTGACTCCAGTCCTGCTGCTGAACCGCCTTTGCCGCGCCGGTTATCAGTCATGTCTACTTCTTCTAACTCTCCCATTTATCCTTCTCCGCTTCAGCGGGGTGGGCATGACACCCATGATCTCACTAGCCCGGACCGATTTAGTCGGCAGAGCTCGGTTGATAACGCTTCGGTGGTATCGTGGAATCTGGAGCGCGATATTCATGAGGATAATCTTAAAAGGACACGACCGGGTACACAGGGGAGCAATATCACGGCGCCTCCCCGACGTCCTTCTGGGCTGGCTAATATTGTTCCGGATACTATTCAAGAAGAGGATGAAGAAGAAGAAGATGAGGGGGAATATGTGGAGGGGGAATATTATGATGAGGATGAAGTTGATGATGTGTCGTTGTCAGGTCGCCTCGATGATTACGAGTCGGATGTTGAGACTGAGCTGGCGGGGGAATCTACGTCTAATGCCCAAGCTGGGGGTTGGACCTCAACAGTACGAACTATTATCCCGTCACTGTTTCGTTCCGAACCCAGTTCGCAGCGATTAGAGACCCTGGAAAGTCCATCATCCAAGGACCGTCTATTACATGAGTGGCCCCCGTTTCCACAGCGTGAAACCCGAGCGAAAGCGAGTTCGCCTTTAAAATCCAATCGGGCTGGCTGGATGCGAGTAGGTGTTGTGCTGTTACTATCATTGGTCCTCGCTTTTGCCTTTCAGAGGGGATTATTTGAAGAGATACGCATCCCACGGATGCCGCAGTTTCCGTCTCCGATTAATCACTCTCCGAACACAACCGAGCCCGCCGACGTTCATCGCCTTCGAAATCAGCTTTCAAGTATGAATGAGGAGATGTCGTCTTTATCTCGCGAATTAGTAGCTGTTCGATCGAGAAATGCGCGCGAGTCAAACCCCTATGTTACGGATCAGCCCATTGCTTACGAGAAGCCGGTGCCCAAGCTCAACTTCCTATCCCTGGCGGCTGGCGCTGTTGTGGATCCTCACCAAACCACGCCAACAGTTGGTCCCAAGAACGAATTGTGGAAGCGCACGTTGCTTACTTTGGCTGGGCTGGGAGGGAGTTTTGAGAAACCATTACCCCCCGTAGCTGCTCTCCAACCCTGGCAAGAAACGGGTGATTGTTGGTGCACCGTTCCGCGAAATGGAATTTCACAAATATCAGTCCAACTTGGGCGTGATATCGTACCGCAGGAAGTCATCGTAGAGCATGTACCAATGAGTGCTACGCTTAGCCCGGGGGATGCACCGAAGGAGATTGAAATGTGGGCTCGGTACCGTGTTGTCCCTCTGCCCTCATACAACCCTTCCAGTTCCTGGCTGTCTCGTCTGGCACCCTGGAGCTCTTCCAAACCCCAACGACCGATGATTCCCATTTCATCACGGGAGGAAGGGCTAGGCGGCTATCATATCCCAGGCGAGAAATCCCTCCACGATGTCATTATGAGTACATTGCGTGCGACAAGCTCTTATGATCCGGAAAGTGCTTATTCTGATGATCCACTGCTTGGTATGAATTTCTATCGCGTTGGAAAGATGACCTACGATATCCACAGCGAGAATCATATCCAACGATTCGACGTGAACACTATCATTGACATTCCGACAATCCGGGTAGACAAGGTGGCCTTCAGATTCAAATCGAACTGGGGCTCAAATCACACCTGCATCTACCGTTTGAAAGTACATGGCCACCTCTGATTCCACGTGTATAAGTCTAGCAATAACTACGTTTTGCTATTCACGAACTCTTTTCTTTCTTTCTCTTTTTTCTCGATATTATTTACTTTTATTCCTAATATTGCTCTTCTCTCGGCTGGGACCCGACCAGGCAGATTATGGTGGATTATCTTTTGTTTGTTTTTCTTCCTCTTTCGGCGCGTCGATCCTCTTGTTCCTGGATATGATGATACCATGCATTTAGCGCATGCATTGGCGTTGGGGGCACATCCATCGAGTTCTCAAATCTAATAACCAATGAACTCTATCTACCGAAAATATTGGGCTGAAATCAACCTTCTGCATATCCGCCCAAGGCAGATTTTGAACGCCTGCACTGTGTTGGCACAGTAGATCGGGCGGCGCATTGACCTTTTGTAGTAAGACTAATGCTTGACTTTAACGCGCCCGAGATACGATCAATAACAATGCGGATTAAGCGCCCAGCGGGCTATAAATATTGTCGGTTAGAATAGTTGGTCTACCAAAATCCTTCAGCAAGCTCGTATTGAAGCTCGTATTGTCCATCCCAACTGCTACTTCCCGCTCGTTCAAGTTCCTTCTATGTTCATCAGCCGCACTTCTCGACGCAGCACTCCCGTATCATTTCTTGTCGATCCTGAGAATGGGGCTCTCGTATTACTCTGATTTTAGTGATTGGGCTGATGGGGTTCCTACTGATCATCCCAACACTGAAGAGGAGGCTTTGGCGCGCCTGGACGAATTCTATGATTCTGGAGTGCCGTTCTTCAGCAAGGAAACCATTCGTTCGGTCTTGAAGCAAATTCAGCGTCCACTTGGTGCGGAGGATAAGATTCTTGTCAAGGCGCTAGACGGGAGCAGAATTGAGTACAAGATGTTGACTGGCGTGAGACCGTCAATTTGGAGACATGAAGATGGAACATGTGAGACGGAAGAATGGATCATGTACGAGAATTGTCTCCATGCCCCTACACACGAACTTCCAAGATTGCACTTTACTGATCCTTGACTAGCAAAGCGCCCGTCCTGCGGTATGAATGCCGTGCCAATATGCGAAAGCACATCTTTAGGTCCGGATGGAGAGAAAGCATGCCCTTTTGTCCTGTTTCAATCCAGTTCGCCTGCCAAGTCCGAGCTGGTAATGGTGAACGTATCGACAGTATTCCTCGCGTGCCGCGAGAACAAGCCGCCTCAGAGTTCAAGGATAGCCTGTTACACTGGAAGGAAACTGATATGTGTCAGAATATCAGGCGAATCCTCGATTCTTCAAATGCGATCAATTCCAATATCCGCAAAGTTGTCGCGGTCTCGCTGGGCTGTCTTACTTATACCCATGATCGTTTGCGAGCTAGTCAACAACAGCAGCATGCGATGATCACTACACTGCGTGACTGGGTTCAAGGACAGAACGGTGGTGTGGCTGTTCCGTGCTTTGTTCAGGATCCGGTTTATGATGATGATGACAAGGGTATACTGGCTGAGTATGAGATCCAGGTTCTTGAGGATCCGTTGGGGTGGTTGGAGATGGATGATTTCTCGATTGTGGTTTCTATTGGCTCGAATGTGCCCAGTCGGGAGATAATTGCGGATATCTCGCGACCGGCTGTGGTGATTTGGAACCAGATTAGTGATGAGGATTATGACCAGAGGGGTGGGCCATCATTGTGAGATGCACTTTGTTTATTTACTATCTTTCTCTCTATGATGTTATTTGTGACTGACTCCAGGTTTTATCTAGGACGGATCCTTGCTCTACTCGCGTGCGGGCTATGATGGAGGGTTATGATTGTCATGATTTCGGGGCTAATGATAATATCGGGAATGTTTTTATGTATGTGCGGAGGGCGAAGACGTTGTGTCGAGAGGATGAGTGAGGATCAGTCGAGTTGAGGTATTACATAAGTAGTATTATCATGACTTCAAGTTAGTATAAATGAGTCTCTAGCACTAGTATGTACTAGTACATTCAGTGTATACCTCCAGGGCTGTCCAGAGTGTGTTTGTATACTTCTACTTCTATCTTCTCTTTATACTTCGATGTAACCATCCGTTGGTGCCTCACATATCAGGCACCTCTGCTGATCTTCGGTGGGGGAACTTTTTTTAGTGTTGAGGCTTTTGGCTGCGTTTCTTGTTTTCTTCTAGTTGGATCTTTTCTTTTTATCTTCCTCTACAGTTAATTCTTGTGTTATTGTCTTTCGTTTACTGCTGATCTCCCTCCCCTGTTTAAATGCCTTTGAACCCGTGTAGATCATAGATGTCTCCTCCTTAACGCTCCCCTTATCCACCCACACCCCACTTTGGGCCATGACGAAGGCGGAAGACACTCGGCCTCACCTCGCCGGGCCTTTCACCTCCCTCGGTCACGCGCCTTTCGTGCAGCCATCCTCGTACCTTCGCCCTCCAATGGCCTCCGAGAGACCAATTTATCGGGAAGAGCGTCAAGGCCTGGTGAGTTTCGTAATGGAATTGACTTCCCGTCCATTCCCTCCCCTTCATGTCCCCCCTCCCCACCCCGCACCACCTGATGATCCCACACCGGGCCTCGGGAACTGCGCCTTTTCTTTTAAAGATCCGATGGGAACACGAGGAGAGGCAAAGAATCGCAGTCGGGGATGTCGGAATTGCAACGCCCTCGTGGCGGGTGACCCGCGCGTATCCAAATCTTGACTAACGCAGCGTCAAACAGCGTGCCATTCGCAATTTCCTGAAGGCCCGCAACAGCTACGATGTCCTTCCCTTGAGCTTCCGCCTGATCATCTTCGACACCTCCCTGTCCGTCAAGGAAAGCTTGAATATCCTCATTCAAAATGGCATGTCGACCTTCCCCCACCACAATCCGTGGACCCCCGCGACCAAAGAGAATAAAAGAAAAAGAAAATTGAAGTTTGGAGTTTGGTTAAAGCTAGAGGACATGCACTGACTGCGAGATAATCGGGAAGTACAGGCATCGTGTCAGCCCCGCTGTGGGACTCAAAAGCTTCGAAGTTTGCTGGTCTTCTGACCACTTCCGACTACATCAATGTCATCCAGTATTACTTCCAGAACCCCGCCGCCCTTGATCAGATCGACCAATTCCGGCTAGATAGCCTGCGCGGTGCGTCGCATCTACCCTTGACTTTCCTAAGATATACAAGAAGGACCAATCCTGATCCAGAATCAATTTTATAGAGGTCGAAAAGGCATTGGGTGTCGCGCCACCTGAAACAATCTCCATTGACCCTGAACGTCCCCTATACGAAGCATGTCGCCGAATGCTCGAATCCCGCGCGCGTCGAATTCCCCTCGTCACAAACGATAGTCAAACCGATCGCTCCCATGTCCTCAGCGTACTTACTCAATACCGTATCTTGAAGTTTGTCGCTATCAACGTTCCGGATACCCAGATGCTACGTCGCCCGCTGGGGGAGCTGTTGGTCGGCTCTTATTCCAATATTGCGACAGCGTCGATGGATACCCCTGTCATCGATGTTATTCATATTCTGGTCGAGCGCAGCATCTCCAGCGTGCCGATCTTGAACTCTGATGGTATGTAATGTGTCGGGTTTCATTTCATTATACTATGAATACTTACATGTTTAATACAGGCGTGGTGTACAATGTTTTCGAGTCGGTGGACGTAATTGCTTTGATCAAGGGTGGCGTCTATGATGAGTTAGGTCTGACAGTGGGAGAGGTGCTGAAGAAGCGATCACCGGTAAGCTAGCTCACGGATCCAATGATCCTGAAGATGACGACTAACTCTTACTCTCCAGGAATTCCCGGGTATCTACACCTGCTCTCTGAACGATGGTCTTGACACTATTTTTGATACGATCCGCAAATCCCGCGTCCATCGATTAGTCGTCGTTGACGAACACTTCAAGCTCAAGGGTGTTCTCACTCTGAGCGATATTCTCCAATACATCCTCCTAGAGGGTGAAAATGACGAAGTATGATCGAGACGAGCCGGTGGAATTTCTACTGCTCCTATACATATATGGTCTCTTTCTTCTGCCCTTTGCATCATATCGGCGTTTTTTCTTTTCTGGGTTTGGGATACGTACACACCTGAACGGCTATCTATGCACTACCTACGTTATACCATATTCAATCCGCTGTTTTGAGCTTGAATCTACTCGATAATCTGTCTATCGGTAATTCATTAGGACTGTTAATGAAGTCATATGCCATTCTTCATCATGAGCATGTTGAGTGTCAGTCTGGTGTTAGCTGCTGGTAGGTGGCTATTCATTATCGTGCCTTTTATAGTAGACATACTATCTGCTTGGTCCCTCAATAGATGATAAAAGCTGTATTATCAATCTCATTGAATCGGTATAGAACTGATTGTATGTAACAAGTAATGGAACCTTGCTATTGACTCGGTCTATTGTAGTATTGGGTGTGTTAGGTTGAGTATGTGGTGAGGCTGAATGCCAGGGAGTCGTTCTTTCCCTGATTTTACTTATCGTGGCTCCTGCCTCTTGTGGTGTCAACAACCACCACACCCTCGCCAGTTCCAGTCAACTTCATATGTTGCAAGGTTCGATTCCTGACAGCTGGAACTGCTCATATGCCGTTTCTCTTCTTTAATACTATACTCAATGCTTTTTTTTTCCCATGTGACCCATTCATTAACATGCCATCCTTTCGAAATTTCTTCAAATCCAAGCCACGAGCTGATTCTGCAACGCCCGCAAAACGATGGCCGCGACGGCGTCATTCACAATCTGCCGTACTCCCTCTGACTGACGACTCTCCACCTGCCGTGACAAGCGAACAGGTCCATGATGCTGACGAGGCAGAGGAGGCAGAGGAGGCAGAGGACGATATCCCGGATACAAGAAGCTCCCATGAGTTAGAAGATGAACTAAACGATCTCGACGATGGCTCTCCACTTGAGAGGCAAATCTCAAATCCACCCCGAAGCTCTCACAGAACCAACGAAGGCAGTGACCAATCTCGATCCCAGAACGGATCACACCAGGAATCTCAGCGAGGATCAACGCGATTGAAAGGATTCATGGCTCGCTTCCGAATGAGTCGATCCAGAGATCGAAGTTCTGCATCCGAACTACTCCATAGTTATCCACAGGATGCTGCCAAAGATCCCACGACAACGGATCCCGTGAAGAAAGACCCACCCCCACGAGATACATCCACGCGTGAAAGTGAGCAGGGTCTCCAAATCCCCGAACAGAATCGAAATGTCAGCGTGCAAACCGTGCAATCTCAAGACTCCAGTCAAACTGTCAATTGGCGCCCAAACCTGCGAATTCCTATGCCAATTAGTGAGCCCGACGACCATGCTTATTGGTCCAGTGTGTTTGAGACCGAAAAGGAGGCACACAGCACGCATACGGTTGAGCCTTCAGACCCTTTCTCGGATGGGAAGAATGTCGATTCTCGAATTCATCATCAGACATCATCATCTCATTATAGTGGCGATCGCAGTCAGAGACAATCAGAGACCTCAGGCCATACCTCGACTCATACGCAGGCCGATAGTGAACCTCAAAGGTCTATACAGTCTCAGACTAGCCGTATTACCCCTATTGGCGCGACTCGTATCAGCTCTGTGAGCAGCCATTCGAGCCGGAATAGTAGACTTAGTCGTGTGGATCGATCGAAGGCGGCAATTGTATTTGAAGCCCTCGCTCAGCAGTTGAAACTCGCAATCGTGCTCATTGAAGATGAGTCTGCTATCGATAAAAGTATGTATTTCTGTTTGCCCCTCCTTTTCCATATCAGTGCGTCTTAGAGCTAATATTTATTCATTTGTTCCCTCAAGCTGAAGAGAGTCAAAACGTTGACGAGGACGGCGAAAACCATCGCCGACGTCGGCTTCGGCGTGTCCGTCCAACACAGTCCAATTTCACTCTAGGTGAATCGTCGCCTCCACCAGCATCGAGGCTCCGTCGAACTAGGACTTTTGCGAATCTGCGTCGCCGGACAAGCCCCATGAGCTCGCTGCGGGGCAAATCTCTTGATACTATTTCCCGGCTTGGAGGTCACAGCTACTTGATTCTGCCTCAAGATTTAGTACCTGCACCCTTGCAGCTTCCAGCATGTATTGTAGCGATGATTATGTATTTGCGGAGGTCTGGTTCGTCGCTTCTTCCCCCTTTAATCGCGTAAAAGCAATGGCCAACTGACCCCGGGTTCCTGCAGCTCCCCATTCAGCTAATCTTTTCGTCGAACCGGGCGACATGAAGGCTGCCACTCGTCTTTATAATCATTTCGCAAATCAGGTTTTACTTGCAGAGCGAGATGCACACCGAATCGCGATGACGATGCGAGTGGTTGCCATCCCACATATGAATACCGAATCGAACTTCGTGGCCATACTTAGTGTGGGCTGGGTCTTTGTCGAAATCTTGGCGGGATTACCGAATGGAATTCTTGGATCTGTACGCCTTTACCGGGTTCTACACAAGATTTACCTGGCCGCGCCCTCGAATCCTGGTCGCGTCCGGCTTGTCACGTTGGGGATCATGGCTTTGACGAGTGAGATGGAGTGTGGGCTGATCTGCGCAGTATTTGGATTTCTCACGGGGCTACTGCAAGCCACAGCCAGGATGGGTGAGGGGCGGTTCCCCCCTCAACAACCCCAGAGTCCCGGGAGTTCGGTCCGGCCGGTGGCAAGCTCCCTCACGGCCGACGGATTGGCACGGGTGTTTGGGCCGCTGTTGATCGGCAGGCGAGGCCGCATGCGCGATAGGGGACAAGGGTCGGTGGAACGAGAGATTGAAGAGCAACGAATAGTCTTGTTTTTGTTGGATAACTGGCTTGGAATCTGCCGTCAGTTGTGGGAGTGGACCGCTCAGCCCCGGGTGCGACGGGAGTGAGTATTTTTGTTTGAAAAGGAGGCGGTTTTAGCATGGAGTTGTACCTTTCTGTGTTTGTCTTTGTCCTTTTTCTTTTTTTTTCCTTGTTCCCTGCCCTCTCCAAACGCTGCATATTCTTACATTCAGAGAAGTTTGACCCACCTTGATTGTCAGCTAGCAAGCTTCTAGACCTTGGAAACGTTATAGTTCTTAGACTCGGAACAAAGGTCTCCACATTGCAACCCGCTCTTACTGGATGGCTTGAGATCCCGTAGATTGCATACTATCTACTGCGGTGTATAGCTGCCATGCTGTGAGTTTGAATCAGCTCATGAATTCAAGTCTGATTGACCAGCAATAGTGAATTGCCTCAGCTCAAGGGTGCTATGTAGGAGGATTAAGATGTTCAACATTGGAGATAGATATTTGAAACAACAGTTGAGAAGACTTGTCAATATTCGTACCATAGATGAGCTCTGTATAAGTCGGATCCTCATTGAATTCCCTCCAAGCCATTAAACTTGAGGCCCCGAGATCTCATCCACTGAGTATAGCAAGTTGGAAGTGCTTCTCGATTGATACCAAGTGGCGGTTATCTCCCGCCGTATCCCGTCGCTCGCATGTTGTGGTTTAACCCTTTGGAGTGGGTGATGTCAGTTCCCCCCCTTTGCAACGATCCCAGTAAATCAACATTGGAATACTCGTTTGCTATTTGATGCAGAGAAAATAGATATATCTTGTATTATATTAATATGCCGATCCAGATATACCAGGTCAAATTCTTTCAGGTTCCTCGATCACGGTGTGAACAATGCAGTAGTCCCTGCCAGGGTGAACCATGGGCGTTTGTCAACTGCCCACTACCGCCCTTTGTCACACTCTCCTCCATCCTGACTCCTGTCACATACCTTCAAGCTTCAGTCCTGATTCGCTCGGATCTGCTGGACCGTAGGAACTTCTGTCCGACCGTGGCTCGAACCCGCCAACATCGGGGCCCTACGCTTCTTCAGGCACCGGCCCTACCTTCAGCCCGTGGTTCTTCCTTCCCACTTCCCCCTCTGAGCTGCCAGAACCGAGGAATCAACTTCCTGTCTTGACGCCCGAGACTTTGCCGTTGCGGGTGCTCTGCTTCGTGCCCTGACCGTCCCACTGGATTGAACCCTAGCTTGGCTCGATCTTTGTGCATCGATACACAGAAACTTTAAGAACTCTCTTCTTCACCCCCCCACCACCAACATCGCTAACACTGATCCCTTCTCTCAATCTACACACCACTTCTTGTGCTCGTCCACCTGGGTGTATAGTGCCCATTCAATATCCGCCAATTCGATCCACTTGATATGTCGACTGGGAACCTGAATTCTATTCCGTCCGGGTTATCAAATACAGACCCGTTACACCCTATCAGTGTATCCCCTTTCACAGCGACAAACGCCTTCGCAGGCGAATTTCTAGCTCTCCCAATTCCAGACGACGATCAACTCTGGGGCCTAAGCCCCGTCTCACCAACAATGGGGACCGGCTGGGACACCAAACCCGACGCCGCAGCCTTTGCCAATTCAGCACTAGAACGAGATTTGAAGAATGCACAGGTCCGAAATGGACAGCCTACACCACCTCCATACGAGGATCAACACACGCGCGAACTCTCCGGCTTTGACTTGGATAGCGCGCATAAACGTCGTCGTGCACGAGAATATCAGACAGCAGCGGAGAGTCTCAGTCCCGATTTCGATGATGCATCTCCATCCCAGGAACGACGTAAGCGAGCGAAGTTTCTAGAGCGGAACAGAGTTGCCGCAAGCAAATGTCGACAGAAAAAGAAAGAGCATACGCAGCAGTTGGAGTTTCGGTACAAAGAACAGTCGGAGAAGAAAGAAAGACTAGTTACTGAGATCGCGCGGTTACGCTCTGAAATACTCAGCTTGAAGAATGAGGTGCTAAAACATGCTCAGTGTGGTGATGAACCGATTAAATTGCATCTTGCGCAAATGGTCAAGAGAATTACTGATACTGATGGCCCCCCACCGGCTTCGACTGTTACTACATCCGTTACTATGGACTCGCGTATTATGGTGGAGCCAACGCCCTCACCGGATACTGCGCCTACTCCCAAGGCTATCCCTGGTACATCTGTAGCGCAGCCTCACCCACCCGTTGCCTCAGCGGCGTTATCGTTCGGATTCGACGATCCGCTTGAATTGGAACCTGCTGCGGCGGCTGCTGCGGCGGAATTACTGGAACAGCAGTTACGACGAGACTCGGAAACATCATTGGCAACGGAATCCTCGTATACGTTCTCGACAGATGATACGTTTGAAGACTTGATCAATGTGTGAAGAAAATTGCGCCTGTTCCTCTATCTCAATCCGTGCTCCTTGTTGAAAAAAAAATGGCGTCAGTTCCTGCTCTCCTTCATTTATTCTTAGCGTGCAAGAAAGGCTCAGCACCGGCGTTCCACATGATTCCTTGACAAAATGGCTCTCGACTTTCCGTTTCATTGTTATGGTTGTTCGTATTTCACTCGTTCAGTGTATTCGATGAACTATTTCAGCCTTGGCTGAGGCGTCTGGCGTATTTGTGATATCCTGGGATGGAATCCATAGTGGGTCGAATACAGCTTGGTCGGATGCTTTTAGCTGCTTGTCGTTCTTTATATGTTTTTAGCATTTTTTGCTTTTACGTTTCATGATATGAATCGTTTTGCAAAAGTGTATTCTGTATTAGTTTGCTGGATGCAGGTTCGTTTCTTTTAGGGTAGGATTCCTTGAGATATTTTGAAAGAATACGATCTGCATTCTGAAACTGATTTGCCAAGTTGTGCCTTTATTCTAAGAATGATACATTATCTATATCAGAATCTGTAGCTGGGAGGTAGGATCGTGGATACTCATCACATCATCCGAAACTTGAATGTTATCAGAGCACTCAAGTGCTTGAGGCACTGCGCAGCACTTGAGGGCTTCAAGGCTATTATTTGGGAAGAATTTCAATGAAACATTTGAACTAATATCTGAGTTATCGAATCGTTATGGTCATTTCAAGTGCTATGAACTGACTAGCTATTAAGGCGTCTTTGTTCACCCTCAGTCTTCACTCGTATCAACAGTATGGTTGATCTAATTGAACTGTGCTGCATCACTAATAGTGACTTTCAATGGAATATTCCTCGAAGAAGCACCAACATATACCGTCTTCTCATATTCTGAGATAAACCAGTTCTGAGAAACTGTATCCCAATTGGAAAGATCTCTCCGGGTGAGATCCACGGTGAACGTCGCAGTTTGACCAGGCTCGATGCCCAACCTGTCAAATCCACGAAGTTGCTTTACAACATCATTAGGTCCTCCGAGCCCAACGTACAACTGTGCGACTTCATCACCGGCTATCTTGCCAGTGTTGGTGATCTTGGCGGTCACTGTGTATAACACGTCCCATAGCTGAGGGTTTCCGCCGGGTGCCCCGCTGGATGGGAGAAGAGGCTGTGCAGAACCATCGTGAGCCCCGTCTGGAATGAAACCTTCCTCGCCGTAATGGGGATCGTTGGTTGATCCTTTCAGAGATGTGGAGTTCAGATATGGGTAGATGTAGTATGGGACTCGACTAATGTTACTGGGGAATGTGTACTTGGATGTATCATCAGGGACGCGGCCTAGAATTGGTGCGTCGGATGTTTTGCCTGATGTAGGTGTATATCTTCCAGCGTTATGTTTGGTGATTTTGATATCGGAATATTTGAATGTGGTGTAGCTCATGCCGTAACCAAATTCATAGAGCGGAGTCACGTCGTACTTGTCGAAGCCACGATAATCTATGAATTGACCTTCGGTAAAGTCGAGCTGAGGAGCACTTTCCCCACTGTTTGGTTTGTACAGAATATCCACCCCGTAGTTCTGGCGCGAATGTCCTAGGGTAAAAGGGAGTTTGCCACCTGGATTGACCTTCCCGTAGAGGACATCCACAATGGAGTTTCCAGATTGCTCTCCAGGGACACCGGCCCAGATGATTCCTGTGACATTTGGATTGTTGACAAAGCTGTCAAGGAGTACTGGTCCGACACTGTGAATCACTACAATTGTATTATTGCATTGCGAGCTAACGGCTTGGATCAAGGCGTCTCCGTCATGCCAAAGTGTCAGGTTGTTGCGATCGCCAATGTTTCCATCGACACTGATGTATCCCTCTCCGCTATCAGAATTGGCAAATACTATAGCCACTGATGACTGTGCGGCTACTGACTCAATCTGAGAATAGGCATAGTCATCGTAGACTCCTTGGAAAATGCCACTGCCGTGACTGTAAACTTCGTTCTCGATGGCAAAGCCTGGAGTGATCAAGTATGGGAAATTGGCAGATCCGCTCCCCCATGCACAACCCAGTGTACCCATGTCACATCCGCGATCTGAGCATCCATTAGGGCCGTATGCATTCGCACCAGCATCGGATCCAAATACACCCGTGAATCTCTCGTTGCCAGTTAGTGGGAGCGCTCCCTCGTTCTTCAACAGGACTGCACTGGCAGCTCCGATCTCTCGAATCAAGTCTCCATGATTGTTTCGCACATCAACGTGCTCATTGATAACTCCGTAACCTTCATTCGCATAGAAGTGCTGGTAGCCGTATGTATCAAGAGTCCAGGAATCAAAGTTGATGGGTACGTAATTGGTTTCAGCTCCGACGTAATACCACGCTGCCATGATGCGCACAGCCATGTCATCCACTCGCCATTGAGGCACCGTGCCATTTAACACTGCAACTGTCAAGTTGGTTCCCCAGTATGAAGTCCCCGAATCGAAGGCGATATCGCCGGGCATAGTCATGTCGAGGCCTGCCAATGCACTGGCAACACCGGACATCTGCGCACTCCAATCACTCATCACAAAGCCTTGAAATCCCAGCTCGGCTTTTAGCAGCTTGTTCAGGGTATGGCTATTTTGGCAAGCATAACTATTGTTGATTTGATTGTAAGAGCACATGACTGATCCCATCCCAGCTCGGACGCCGTCCATCCATGGCCTATAACAGTGTACATGTTAGCGATGCAGTCAACTCTCTCAACAGGCCCACTTACCACAGATAAAGTTCATGCATTGTCACATCATCCAAGTTGGCACTATAGCTCTCGTTTACCTGGTATAGGAAACCACTTCCAGCACTTCGGTAATGCTCCTGCTCATTCATAATAAAATGTTTCCCGCATGCAATCACATTCTGGGATTGAATTCCAGAGATAGTTTCGCCGAAGAGAACACCGGAGAGGACAGGGTCTGGTGCGAATCCTTCCCAGTTCCTTCCACCCTCGGGTGTGCGTCCAAGGGGACCAACCACTGGACCGAGCTGAACGTTACTACCCTTGTGCTTGTGTTCGTATCCCATTCCTTGTCCTCGCGCGTACGCCATTCCACGATCCCATGTCGCTGCAACGTTGACGCCCATCGGAAATACAGAGTTGTAGTCAGCTAAGTCATGTCAGTATCGATAAAGAAGCAGACCACGTGAAATAACCCAGTAGGGAAACTTACTGTCTCGAACACCAACGGGGGAATCCTGTGCACACATGCTGGGAATTCCGAGTCGAGGGACGCCTCCATTTTGGCCCACGCAGCGTTCAAGCTCCCATCTGTTGATATAATTAGGATATGTATGCAAATCTTTTGGAAGAGCAATCATCATGAACGTACCCGACGCCCGTTGTGAGATTTACTTTCTCCAGAAGTGTCATCTGGCTGACAATGGATCTGGCTCTCGCATACGCTGCTTTCCAATCGCCCAGGCCCTCGCCCCATGGCGACGGATACCAAGGTGGAGAGGTCTGGTTCGACTTTGAGCCCGCGACAACAACCGAATTATTCGAGTCGGTGGCATTTGAATAGACGGAGCTAGGCCACTGGATGTAAGGTCAGTATATAGATGGCATTGGGTTTTGGGTGGTTCGCGAATGACTCACTGGTGCTGTAGTGTTTCCCTGGTCTAGTGGATTTAACGCGTCGGCTGCGCCACGGGCTGGCGCCACGGCCAGCAAAAGAGCGATGCCCAGTTGGTACCACATTGGACGCATCTGTGGTGAAGGTGGAATAAAAATGAGGTTAACTGTATCGCCCGTGAGGGAAATGAATTCGGAGACGCGAAATTGAGGGAATGCAGGGTCTAAATATTCAAAGAGGGGAGGCCAAATCTAGAGCTTGACGCCTCTTGCGTACAATCCTGGTCACTCTTTCCCTGCAGGATTTCAATAGTCGCATAAGTGCATGGGCATCGCTCGTATAGCCTGAACCCGCTTAGCTCGAATACTATGGCTGACGATATTCCAATCAGCGGCGTGGGGGTCTCCGAGCTAACCGATAAATGCCTGCCGATTTAGTCCATTGATCCGGATGGTAAGATGCGGGCACTGCGGGGTTGAGGCATGATCCTACCTCTAGGAGTTACCATTGTGTGCAAGAGCCGAATAGTGGAGGTCTGGATATCGTGGAACTGGACAGGCCAGTGATTTTTCCCGATAATTGTCCGTTGGACTGTTGTCAGCTTTTAGCTCGAGGGTTCAATTCTGTTGACTGGGAGATGCTGTGGAGAAGAGAAAAAAGAGAAGGAGCAAACTAAGAAGGAAAGCGCAAACAAGCAAATGGCGGGGCCCCGGAAGGCTTAATGCGGTTAAGCTCCGGTCTGGGGTAGATGGAATTTGGATCTTCCAGCGTACACTTTAGGCTAAATGCTAAGATATGTGGGTTCAAATACTGTCAAAGATTTCTCTTGCTCTCATTTAGAGCGTTTACTACATAGTATAATAGGCAGTGGTGATCAATTCATGTTCGGCGAGGCCTACTATGACAAAATCATTTAAGTGGAGAGATCTGATTCCACACAGATGCAGAAGATAGAAAAACTACAACATCATAAAATCATAAACATGCAATGACTTAATAATTTTCTATCCAAATCAAAGGCCTTTATTTTTTCGGGCGCACTATTCATCTAATTGAATTAACGGACACTTCAGGAACTCCGTTCGAGATTTGAAACAGAGAAGAATTAAAAAACGAGTATGTACCAGTGGAAATAAGTACTATGAGCAGATACTATGCTCATTGATGTGACACTAGTGTCATTAGTAGTATAATATCCTCAAGATAGTACATCAATTCAAGAAATTATAGCATTGCTGCATTGAACTGGAGTGTCTTCAAGTTACATCCAGCTAAGTTTTTCTAGGATTACTCGTGCAAGTGAGTCCCTTGAATGTGCTACAGATAGATGTATGTAGCATACATGAGTACCCGACACATAATGTCCATCTCCCCAGATATTCTACCACCCACTAGGATAGAGATTGATTGAGTCCCAAAATTCGTTGCCGTCGATTAGCCTCTTCCAACAAGTAAAGCTGAAACTGGTAGTCATCATCCGCGGCACTCTCGCCGGGGCGTCGAAGGTAGGAAAAGTCTGTAAGGTCCTGTGCACAAAGGTCGAGCCATCGTTGGACTTCAGATTCGGATTTTCCTTTCATTCGAAGCGTGCCGCGATTGTGACGCTCGAGAGCTTCCAGAACAGTCAGAAAGTTGTAGACTCCAGAGTCATCCCACCCCTGGTCGCGAAGCTTGTCGGAGATTTCCTTTTGGGTCGGAGAGAGTGTGGAGAGATAATCGATAATTTCATCAGATAGGCCTTTATCTTGAGGGCTTTCGTGCACGTTTTCGTGTCTTTCGTCTTCGAGTCCCTTTGTCGGAGTAGATTTCAAGTGCTTCTTATTGTTGTCTAGCACCGAACTTCCTTCTCCAGAGGCGTCTGGCTTGTCTTGAGAGTATGTTGAGCTGGTTCCCGTCATTTTGTGTGAGAAGGGTTAAATGTGTAAATGAAATTGTTGACTGATTGAAGCCAGAATATAGGGGGTAATACTCACAATTTATGCTCCATGAGTTCAAGTTGGAAGTAATACTAAGTCAGCATCATGCACCTTTGACAAGGCTGAGCACAGCGCGAACTCGGCCCCCGACGCTAAATTTAGTGGTAATAAAACAAAGTGAAACGGTGGTATTTAAGGGGTTGGCCAGACAAAGCTCGAAAGGCATTGCAGATCACGATCTATGTAAGAATAATGACAATACAATGGTCTCAGGTGCTTTGACCGACTTTGATTAGTGTGGGGATCACTCTTCAGCTACAGCCAGTCCAGTCCTAGAGTCGTATAAACACGTCAAATGCTCGATCATGGTAAAAACAATCCGTGTGACTTATTAATGATACTAAAATCAGATCCATGTTTTGGTGAAAAAATAACAAATTATGGAATTGATGCGGGGGCAGGAGAACATTCGGTACGGTCTGGGGCTTCATCGATTGATGGAGTTGGTTTCTCATACGATACCTAGGTCAACTGGTATTATCATATAAATCGACACATGTACTAATTAGTGGTATATTTAAGTTGAAGTAACCCTAGAGTGCATCTGCATAGACTTGAACCTTCGAAGAATACTCAAGCATTGAAGTTTTAGGCTCTTCTAGGTTGATTCGAAGGGCTTTGATTTCAATGTTCGAGATGGTTCGAATCTTTCTGAGGTATCTACTGAGGTGAATGTTGGACCAGGCTCTTAGTTCCTGTTGCTTTTTTTTTTTTTTCTTTTCTTTTTTCTGACTACTATATCAATTTTTATATGATCTTCGCAGAAAAGCGATGGATGCATTTGGATTGTTGAAATAGCTTCATAATTTAGCTGCACACCCCTGCATTGGTTTCCTCGGTCCAACTGCACCAATGTCCGGTCTTTCTGCACTGCCATGAAATTTGTTAGGGTCTAGATATATGAAGAATTACAGACCAGTAGTACATACCCGATGTTCACGCGCGCATCTCGTCCACTTGAGATTTCCGTGTTTGTCGCAGAAGTTGCATCTTTGATATCGACCTGCCGAGCAAAACTACATGTACAGATAAGTCAACACACCGTCGCTAGCAATAAGAGTTGACTATGCCCCGGATTTCCACCAGATGTGAGTATTTCTATGTTTCACTCACTCCCTGGTAAACAGAATTTGGTGAACCTTTGTCAGACTGAGTATCAAACTCTGGGATGTCAAGATTCTCAAGCATTGACGCCTCGGCTACTTGAGAAATTTCGAGAGCCTTTTTGCACTTAGCTTGTGGATGTCAGATACATGAGCAGTATTCGAGTGACATTCAAGGTATTATTTCACCAGATAGGTCCAGTTCAGTTTGAGGAAGAGCTAGAATCATAGCAGCTTGTAGAGGAAGAAGATAGCAGAGACTGCGAGAGAACAACATTTTGTGAGAGCTAGTAGTAAGAATATCTTGCAATTTTTCTAATAGAGAAGATATACGTCCACACAAAGCACCTTATTGCTGCTCCGGGATGTGGCCCTTTTTATAAATTGCATAAAGCTTGCTTCCTACTAATATGTAGCAGTCCGTGTGGGGATTCTTCTGCGTTTAATCACAAGGTTGTACAATGTCTCATTTTGTGGATCGACTAGAAGATTATCAAAGTAGAAGCAACCTTACTTTGACACCCTCCAGGACTATTCAGTGGCATCTCTCCCTTGGCTTCTTCTGTTTGCTCAACATGTGTGATCTATCGTCTCAAATGCCTCGTGTTTCTCTCAAGATTGGTCCCATTGAGGGCTCTTTCAGTTGTTCCAGGTCGATATTCTGCCGACAAAGGGCTGCCAAGAGCTACAAGCAATCCACCAGCACATTTTCGGTCTTGTTTGCCAAGGCTTTGTACGCACTATGGGTAAGTGTGATTGCCGAAGAAGAGGATTCCTCCCCACGGACTGTCCCCACACAGCTACGTGGGACTTGCTGGACTAGAGCGGCTTGGCGTTTTCTTATGTCATCAATCAAGTCAGGTGATATCAAAGTACCGCTAGTCCCAATTCCTGCTAGCTGTATTAGCTATTACAGTGCGTAACGAAATGCGGGTATTTTTACCTCGTGGCTTTAGCCTCCACTTTAAACAAGTTCAACAACAAGCAGACTATTGGCGTCTCATTTGAGCCCTCAGGAGGGTAATCCGGAGTTCATTCAAGACCATCGAATAAGTCCAAATATTTTGTTTCTATATTTCAATAACGCCTCAGCGGGACGAACGAAACATGCACCTGGCAAAATCCAATATGGACTCCCCTTTATGCCGTCTTCCTTTGGAAGTCTGGCAAATGATCGTTCGCGAGGTGTCGACGCATGAGCCCAGCCTTCGCGCCTTTGCTTGTGTCAGCCAATACTGCCATCAAATATCTGCGCCATTGCTTTATCAAACCTTCGTTATCCCCCTGGGAAGCGAAGACGAATTGCCGCAGGATGTGTTGCAAAGGCAAATGCAAAACCTCGAAGCTCAGCTTAATTTCCGGTACAAATACGTTCGTAGCCTTTTAATCTCTGATATGTTCCATTCGGAGGGATCGCCTCGCTATGATTACCCCCCTGTTGGTTTGCTGGATCGATTCCCCTTAACAATGCCAAAGGCCTGGCTCGAAGCGTCATCTCGCGAGTTGCCCATGTTTTCTAAGCTGCTGAAGTTTCACGATTTATCACCTATCTTTTTAGAGGCCAATACATCTCAAGGAGCCTATAAAACCAAGGATCTCTGGCAACCTATAGCTGATTTCATTCGAAAATTGCCTGCATTACAAGACCTACGCTTTACGCTGGGTTGTCAGTTCCCGATTCCCCTTCTGGAAGCATTGCATCAGTACCACTCCAACTGCCGGTTACACATTGATCAGTTTGAATTGCGCAGTATGATCGAGCCACGTACGGATGCATATGAGCTTCGATTGGCTTCCTCGCCATGTCTTTTCAGTATACGTTCCGTGCACGAGGGGTTCTACATTCTCGCCAACCACCGCCCCAGAGATCACTATCAGCAACCAGTCATTGCTCAGATGATGTCCGGACTTGCTCCAAACTTACAGGAAGTGACACTCGGGTCTCAAATAGAGGCCGACCAACTCAGGCTCTCTAGGCCTATGCATTTCTGGCAGGGATTCCCTCAAGAGCATTTACCGCTAAAAAGTGAAGAGCAACGACCCCAACTTGTCAACCTTCGATATCTGCACCTTATGTCGCGAACGGAAATTGGAATGGAAATGGAATTTTTCAGTCTTGCACTGAGTACAAGCCTTCCCAAATTACAACATCTTGATCTCAGTGGGTTCCTAAAATCCGATTTATTAGACAATTTGTCTACCAAGCTTCGTCTTCCAGGTCTGCAATCTTTGTCTTTGGGGCTAGTGGCGATGGATGTCGAGGACGATGATGATCCATCCGTGTCACTACAGGAGGCAAGCCACCTTAAAAGTTTTTTAGACTGCTTGCCACCCCTGTCGTCGCTCAAGTTCAGCCAATGGCGCTCGAAATTTGGTGTAGAGTCATTTGCGATTCACCACGGCCCTCGACTGAAAGATCTAAAACTTTTGAACGAGGAAGATTGCAGTGTCGGTGACAACAGTCCAGTACTCCAACAACAAGATTTGGAACAAATTGGTCGATATTGCCCGTCAATTGAACATGTTACTCTTCCACTCCGCCGCAACAAGGGAGCAGTCCAAGAAGTTGTTTGTTATAAGACCCTTGGAACATTTCCGAGCCTCCAATCAATCTCGTTGAACTTGTATGTCGACGAATCATATGGCGGTCCCTTTGAAAGCGATTTGGATGCACTGGAAGAACACGAGTCCGGCTTTGCGGATGACTTTGAGGGTCATGATGAGTTTGAGGATCAAGACGAGGTTGAAGAAGAACTCTCAGAAAGCCCCAACACACCGGTTGAGGATACAGATGGTGTGACTGTTCCATCAAACATGCTTGAAGATGACGATGGCGAAATTCGTGATTTCCCTAAGGACGCGATACGAGAACGACTCATCAACTGCGCTTTTGACGAGACACTAGCACGCTCTATTTTCAATGCCATCTCTTCTGGAAAGCCAGGTGGCTCACTGCCAATAATGAAGCTCACCGTGCTTATAGAAAACGACAGTCAATTTGGGGAATTTGGAAGAATAGATTGCCCCACTGAGCTTGAGGGTGTGCTTAGACACATATGTCCGCTTTCATGGGAAATCACTCGAAGTTTTCAGTATGACCGTCGTGATGAGATTCTAGTCAAAAAGGACACATTGCGATATCAACGACTTCATGCAAAAACAGATCAGCTCAACAAACACATTCAAGCTATTTGGGATCAGATTTGGCCGGCCAAGAAATCTGATCATTGGCGATCAAACTGGCACAGCTTCCCTCTTGCTACGCTTCCCGAGTCATGATATCCTATGCACCTATGATATTCCTAGCCTTCTTCGACAAGATCATTACTATTCTGGGCGTTGACAAGGAATGGACGGCCTTCTTTCAGCTTGCTGTGTCCCGGGCACTCGGAGGCGGCCTCAACTACGTCTACTTCTAAAGAAATTAGATCTCGAAAGAATTCAACTGAAATAGATCGAGCCAAGAAGTTTCACTTTGATACATCGACCATCTAATGTCTCAAATCTATGATCAAAATTTCTTAACAGCATGTGGAGCTGAAGACTGAACGCCGTTTATAGAATGAACGCGTAATAGTAAGGGAGTCATCGAGCCCCAATCGGTGCGAGATACGATAACCAAATCAGAAGTTCCTACCCCAGCTCAGCTACCATGTAGAATCTCGGCTATTACTCTTGGGAGCACTGGTTTCACCGCGTTTTTCGATCCTGTGTGGCTGTGTCTCACAATGCCAAGACAAGGGGCCCTGGCAGATCATTTCATCGAGTTGACGAAGGCGAATCAAGCCCCAAAGGTCTAAATCAGAGGGATTGTGTTTTACCCTACATGGAATGCCTAACCCCACTATACACAGGACGCCGGTACTTGATTTAGAGGAAGCCCCCAGCTTCATCAGGCCAGAAATGTGGGTTCGGCGGCTTTTTGCATGAGCGGCGTTTTTGTTACTTAAATTAAAGTAGAGGGGCCTAACTCGATCTGGTAGGATCGACGCTAATGTATGTCTTGTTGATGACATGGAGATGTTAACTAGACCTGGCATACGTACTGTTGCTTCATTGGAATGGTTTAAAAGCCTGTGTTGGACCTATTTCTTCTCATGGGCTACAATCCCATCGAACAATTGCATTTAAATCATCTTTACGCTATGGCTGTTGATTTCTCTTCCAATCTTCGTCCTCGTCGCGAACGCTCGCGGAATGGCTGTCTCTGTTGTCGCCGACGCCGCAAGAAATGCGATGAGCAAAGACCGACATGTATTGCTTGTCAGCGCAACAAATTAGCCTGTACTTGGCCAGGTGAAGAACTTGAAGATGACGACGATAGTCCCGAGTCCGGTAATGCAGGTCAAGAATATGTCTCGACTGGCAACATGGACAGTCGTATAGAGAACTTTCTAGACATCTTCCAAGCAGCCTGCGCTCAACCTCATCCTCAAATCAACCCTGCAGTCTCATTACAAAATGCGAGAGCTGTGACAGGATTAGAGACATCGAAATCCAGTACTCTTTCTTCTCCTTGGGCTAGCATGATACTCCAAGATGCAAAATCATTTCCTTTTGTTCTGAGCTCATTGCGCGCCCGTTCATCTCTGCACAAATCTCATTTGTCACATCAAGATTCCCGTCGACATATTGAGATGGCATTTGAGAGCCGTGCAGCTGCGATCAATGATTTCCGATCTACGGTGTCCGAGATCACCACTCAAAATGCCTCGGGGACTCTCAGCTTCTCCGCTATTCAAATTATTCTCTGTCTGGAGTTTCCGATTGCCTTGGATCAACATAATTTCATAAATATAATCGATGGAGCTTACGAGCTTATAGTTGCTATACGTGGCTTTTACCATCTTCAACCACTTGCAAACCCTTATATTACAGACTCGTTTCGCAGCGCCTGGATGCGCAGCCCACGCACCAATCCGTGTCGGCCATTACAAAAACCAGCGTCTCTTTTGAATCTCTCATATCTGTCTTATGCTATACATCGATTAACTTTTCCTTCACCGGAAGAGAAAGAATTGTGTCTTTCTGCGCTGGCGCAACTCTATGCTTTCATCGCTGAGATGACGATTGTTCCTCTCGATTGGGTGGCTCTGTCTACGTGGCCTGTTTTACTCCCAGCAGGTTTTGTTGATCTGATTCATGAGAAACGCCCCATGGCTCTTGTAATCATGGCCCACTGGTTTGTGCTTGTGTTTCAGAACTCTTCTCACTGGCTTCTCCACGCGTGGGTGGAGCGGATCATAAGTGGCGTTTCAAACTTCATCTCACCTGAATGGCACACTTTGTTGAAAGATCTACGTAGCGGGAGACATTCTGACCCTCTGGATGTGGGTGCTGATGTTACAAGTCTTGATCGGGCATTTGGCATGACTGATAACCGGAGCCTTCGAGTTCCTTCTTTGTCAATTAACCCTTTGGTTGGGGAGTTCTTGCTGTTCAATCTTGATTGAGCGAGTTTATGACGCCACTGGTACTCTTTTGGACTCTATTATGCATCATGATAGTATACTGGGCAGGTCCCATGACACTCGAGTGTCTCTGACACATGCATGTGTGCATAATTTTGTATTGATGTACGAGATATTTATGCTCTCTTCATTTCGCCCCTTCATCTGATTCCTATTTAAAAATGGAAATAAGCTCTTGGGATCCATGCGGGTTTTTAATTTGCATTAATTTCGACATCATAGTACAATGATATTCAAGTTCAAGTTCAAGTTTCAGGTGTTGAGAATCCGCGTTTGGTGACAACTGGGCATAACTGTGGGTGGCGGGCAGCATCTATAGAGTTCGCCGACCGATGGAAGCACTTGAGGCGGCTAATTCTCAGTCGCAACAGCAAGTGACCACGATGTTTCTACGGAGTAAAAAACGATGCTGCTTGGATCGAATTAAGAATTGATTGATTTCCCCCATTCCCTGGCTTATTCATTGCTTCTGTTGTTGTTGCATTCGTTACTTGTACTTTATTCGTTAATTCATTCGTTTGCCGTTCCACGGGTCTTTCTATGACCTGTTATACTTGCCATTGTCATCGTCCAGGATTCAAGTTCGGAGACCTTCAAGTTTCTTTGAAAGAAATCGCATCTTGAGCGATTTTCTTGCTGGTTCAGGTTGACTCTATAGACATATTGAGCGTTATTCAGGTTTTCTTTGATTTGTTCTCGTTCTGGTATTTCTCCTACTGGCCCTCCTCCTGGTCCACCTCCTGGTCCTCCTCCTGGCCCTCCTCCTTTGAAGCCTTGTCTTGACCATCCGGTAAGAACATATTCTGAACGGTATGGATAATATGATAGAAACGGTAAAGGTGGAAACCCACGCTTGGGCATCGGTGGAGGAGCCGGATCTTGCACATGTAACCTGTTCTCTGGGACAACTGCATTGCTAGCTTCCATATAAGTGATTCCTATTACTGTTGAGATGGACAATGCCACTTCCATCTGGAGCAGTTCCTGAGTTGGAAATCCACCGCATCCACGGACCATCAATCCTAGTAGTATCTAGTAGTATCTGAGCCCCAGGATACGTTCAAGCCCCTCCTTTGATTGTTAACTGAACTCAAATCTAGTAAATCTCGTTCATAAATAACCATAATGTTGGCCCCTCAAGTCACTCTGTATGGGTATTAGGCTGTCCGGACACGAGAATTTTGATGGATAATGGGATCTAAAGGCAAAGATAGTCAGATTCGGTTGCTGAAAAGTTCAAGTTGTCAGAGATTGGCAGTTTGAAGATGAAGCCATGAAAGGAGAGAACCCTACCCAAGAATTTGGTCAAAGAGCCCATTAGATGGATCAATTGATGTAACAGATTACTACCTCCACAGGCCCAGGAATTATACATATTAGTCACATGGGCCGATCGCCGTTTTTCTGCGACGAAATTGAACTCCCACACATGCATACCTCGACTCTTCCGCAGATTCCCGGACAGCTAAGGCAATGTACTACCTGGACAGTTCATCGGGCTTGCTGAATCTGATTTATATGGGATTCGCTTCCTGTTTGCCTAAACCAGAGGACACAACAGTTTTCGACTACGCGAAAGCGGGGCGTGCAATGAAAGCGTCGCGAGCTCACGCCGCTAAGTTCTAGGAAGTCTACTGTGCATGAGAAGTGGACAACGAGTGGCCATTGCTTACGCTGTGTTCGTTTCATGACCTTATTTCATGTGGACGTCTAGATAGACGGCTACCGGTGTGGCCCAGAATACGGGCAGATTGCCCCCGAGAAAGTGACTTTGAGGTCTCCCCGGAACATTGAAGGCTTAAGAGAGCCTGCTCAAACTGTCTGGGATGACTATCGGGTGTAGGAACAAGTACCTTGATCTCCGTCTTCTTATGTGCCTTCTTTCCTAACATGCTGGCAGGAGATGACAATCTTGGAACCTGCCCAACAAAGTGATCCTCACCATACATGCACATGCAGTATATCTCGCCATTCAACCCCGAACACCTACCAACCGAAAGAAACAATTCCCGCGAACTTTGACTCGAAATAGGATCCCAAGTTGGATACAACGATCAGGTCTACCAATACGATCTTCTGCCCTGGAATAACCAAGCCCACCTGAGCAATCGAGATCTAAAGCACCACACCTCACTTCCCATCCTCAAGTACATTTACGAGTTGTCACGCGTTTCCCATTAAAGCAGCCCTCACATTGTTACGGGTCACAACAATATACAAGGAGATCGAGTGCCTGAAGAATCAGCTCGAGAAGGCCCACGATGAGTATGCCCGGAACACGGAACACGGGTGAGAGGGTCGATCACGCCCTCGAAGCAGAGTACCGACGTATGAAGTGAGCTCGAGGGTGCCAAAGCGTCATTGAGTGATGCCAGGGAGGTATGTGACACGTTGACTACCGCCCTCCGAATCCTCCGACTAGACGGTGTTGCTGACGATACCCGTGACAGTGTGGATGAAGTGAAACAGGAGCGTCGATTTAGACACGGTCTTCTGAATCACTCTACATTTTCTGATCCACTGCCAAACCCGGTCTATCTATCGACCGGGAGGCCACTCCCCGAACTTACGACGGCGACACCAAGCGGACCGCAAAAATGCCGGATCCCGCCATGTTCTCTGATGGTAAAGAACTCAAGTTCCTGGACTGGAAGCTTGCTATGAAAAACAAGCTACTACTGAACGGCGACCACTATCCCACACACCGACACCAGCTGGCATACCTCCAAAGCCGCTGCACTGGCAAGGCCCTCATCCTAATCAACCACTGCACGATTCGGCAACACATGCATCCATGACGGTTAGTGCGTTCAACGATCCCAACCGTAAGCGGTTGGCCAGGGACGAGTATCTACTACTTCTGAAGATGGGTCCTCAGGATGACTTTGCGACATTCCTTATATAGTTGTGACCCGTAACAGATTCAGGTCTACAATGCTAGCAATGGTATGGAATTCAAAAACCTATCTCCTAGTGTGCAGGATGTAATATCTGCCAGGGTAGGTAGCATTAGATATTAATTGTCATATACACCTGGGCATTTCTAAGCTGAAAGATTCAAGTTCCAGGGAATTTTGACCGTCTCTCGAGGGTCTTTATCATAGTGCAGTTAGCTATAGCCTACTACCTATGTCGCATTGCTTTCAACTGACATATGTGCATATGTTGCTTCAGTTATGGATCACTTTCTCTTCTGGTCTGAAGCCTTTCAAGCTCAACTAGCGATATACTTGATGGATTCTCCAAAGCATTAAATCAAACACTGCCCAATATAATAATACAATGCCTAATCATTGATGCTTGACATCAGAAATGCTATGAAGGGACATATAACGCACATCAATTGATTAAGAATAGAGATAAGAACTTGAAGCATAGGTAGTAGGTAGATGTAACAAACATTTGACAGATGAATATTATGTTCTGATGTACATTTAGTAGTATCTGTTCTTCAAAGTTTGTGAGTACTATAAAAGATTTCCAACTTGAACTTGAACTTTCCACAATAAGACAGTATCATCCCTAGTACACACGCGCATGTACTCAACACTTCCCCCATCTGAACCATCCTGATCGAGTCACCACAGCCAGCTTATCCTTCGAGTCTCGGAGCTAAAAGGCTCCTGATTTTGCTCATCATGCCTCTACATTTCAAACAAGCTAAGTTGCTTCTTCTCGGCTGTTGTAGCCGTGGAAGCTCTGAGGAAGAGCGACCACAAGAGATTGATCCTCCTGAACCACAACCTCAGGCTGCTCCGACTACCCATTCTTTTACGACAGCCTTGCCTCAAGCTCCTCAGGTCCCTCAAGCTTTGCAGGCTACTCAGATTTCCAAGTCTGCTCGAATTCTCCGGTTTTTGGCACATCTTTTCACTCCAGGGGTAGCTCGTCGTTCTACCAGTGTGTCAGGATCCATCCAAACCAATCAATCAGGAGATGAGCGCAGTCAAAGGCCGTCAATCAGGTCCAGGAGTCGCTCGATCATTAGTTATGGCGAGAGACAGAATTTGGGATTTCAACGCCGTCAATGGCTAGAAGACCTCACAGCCGCAGATTGCCCTATTACACGATCTACTCTTACTATCCAAGACCTGAGAGATATGCTCGATGTTGCGAACGATCAAGTCAACGTCCCTGACTCTCATCGCATGAATATTGAGGTCCCGAGTAGAGATCATGATGTGGATGAAGTGATACAGGAGCGTCTAGTTAGACACGGTCTTCTGGATCGCTCTACATTTTCTGATCCACTGCCAGTGCCAGACCCGGTTTATCTAACATGGCACCTGAGACATCCTCGTCTTGAATTCACTGGAACCACAGGCCCGGGGATTGTACACATCAGTCATATGGGCCGATCGCCGTTTTTCTGTGATGGAATTGAAATCCCACATATCTCGACTCTTCTGCAGGCGCTTTATCAGCGTGATTTTGCCATGGACTCTCTTAGGTTCTTGCTGGTCACTGAGATTAAGAACAGGGATACGAACGATTTTCTCGAATGCGAGCTTTACGACATTGAGCATGGAAGACTCGGAGGGTCTGAGATACAGCGTGGGTACGCGACTTGGACTCATGGTAGTGATGTCTATCATGCCTTGCTGGGTACTGAGATTGGGAAAGTTGCTGTGTTCTTTCTTTTAGAGGCTTTTGATCGGGGGACGCACTTTATCTCGGCCATTACTACGTGGAAAGATTGCTGGGGCCGCCCTCATATGGAGTTTGCTATTTCGCCTCTACATCAATTGATGTAGCCAGACACCTAGTAGACTCGGATGAGTAAGTTACTTCTTACTTTCAAGTCCAGATGGTTACATGTGATGAAAATTCAAGTCCCGGTTCAACACTTCGAATTGTCGAAAGCTTCAAGTTTTGTCGTGTGCGCCGTCACGGGCACGGGTTGAATTGAAGTATGATAGAGCCACATGTGCATGACACAAATGAATTCAGGTTCTATTCATTCAATGTTTTCGTTTCCCATTATTCCAGAGTACCGGGGCATTCAAATAGTACCTGTGATTGTACGTTCAATGTTTAATTGAAAAATAGTAAACTGTTCCCAGTAAGAGAGCTACTAGTATTGGAGACTAAAAGGCCGTTCTATCGTTTCAAGTCGAAGTTCAAGTGAATTCCACTCAAGGTTCAAAGAATACATTCAATAGAAATATACAACAAATGATAAAAAGCAAGTCATCTCGCTAGTCATCTCGCTAGTCATGTAAACGCCAAATTGATTCGCGCACACGCGTTGGTATCATGTCAAATCGCCTCAAATCAAAATGAAAAAGTCTGTGAAAATCTCCCGCCGAACACACCGTGAATCAGCCCAAGTACGAGAAGCATCCTGGCGTCGAGTCATCTCCTCTAACAGCACAAGAACCTTATCAGCAGATGGATGACGAGCTAGTGTTGTCGATTGCTCGTTCTCATGGGTAGATACCATGCGCTGCATTTGCTGGAAAACCCAATGCCGTTGTTCCTGGGATCCTTCAAGGCCAGCAATGAATAACGGCCAGAGGAAACTGACCGGAAGATGACCCTGTTCAATACCCGCTGACTCAACAGTGGCCAATTGGATGATTTGGTTCACGGCCCCATTGACCCGCTCGGTTCGTGGGTAGATGGCAAATGCGACTCGGTGAAGATAGATAAAGTTGGCCAGGAAGCTAGCTACGTATTGGCGAAATGTACGGCAGACTTCGAGGGCTACAGGTGCACAGAGTGTATCTGTTAATGCCTCTGGATGTCCGTATACGTCAATTACTGAGGGTCTTCGATGCCAGAGTGTTTCGAGGTCTGCGCCAACTTTATGTGCGATTTGGAGGACTTCGAATTCATCGCTTAGTGTTCCTCTACTGCGGTGATGAAGATCGATGGAGACGATTCGCCGCACGACTTGCTGTGCTTGTACGAAAAATCGAAATGCTGGGCCTACGATTGCTTCGTAGACTAGATAGCTTGGGCTGCGAAATTGGTCCTCGGCACCGTCGTCGTCTTTTTGGTCCTCAGTCGACACTGTTCGAGGGGCGTGTAAGCCTTGCGACTCCTGTGATTTAGGAAATGACCATGATCCTTGCTCGGAGATATTCCCAAGTTCAAGAAGAGGGTCGCCTTCTCGGCCGGCTATTAGTGATTTCACGTCTAAAAGCGAGATCCATGACACCATCAAGTTCCCCAGTCCCGTCCAATTTCGCGTGCGCTCGTCAAAGCGTTGCAATAAAAGATATGCCGAATGCAGATATGATGTTCCGGGGGCTGATAATTCTGGTGTAGAAAAAAGCTATACGTGAAAATTAGTCAATACTGATCATAAACCAATGTTCGCGAGCATGAAAGCTTACCTCTGATAGCATCAAGAAGAAAACCGCTGCAAATACCTTGATCAAAGTTTGCTCATTTACATCCCCAAGTAGGCAAGCTTGTATCTCGGAGCTAGCGACTCGGTAATATGTCGGCGCCCAGCGCCATCGTTTTCCTCCTCCTGTAGTGAGCGTCTTGTGGATGTCCGAGTAACAATACAGGGCATTTAGCAAAGGACTGAAATCTCGTCCATATGCCACGACGGCCGGTCGCACATATTTCCATTCCATAGATACTGGCGCAAAGACGCCCGCTGGCGAATCAGCTACCAGGAAATGCTGTAGCAGTTGCTCCTCATATGAAGTTGAGCCAGGATCAGACCAGCTCCCGCGCGCGGTTGTTGCATCTGAAGCACTCCCGATAGATACCCCGTCTACCAAAGAAGGCGACACATCTGGACTAAATGGCGAACGCTTATCTGTCGAGAACTGGCCTTCCTCTGTAGCGTTTCCCCCGATACCTACTGGTACCGACTGAGGAGTGGGACTATTCGCGAATCCCGCCAGGCCACTCGTCAAGTCGAGATGTTTTTGCTCCAACTCCGAAGTTATTCCTCCCATGAATCCCAGCATATCGAACGGTCCTCCGAGCTCCGAGAATGATTCTGACTCTGTCGGTAGACGTCGAATGGGCGTTTCCGATGCGGGGATGGTCCGGCGGCGATCGTCCGATCGAAGCACCGTGTTGAAGAACGTCAGGTCCGGTGAGCGCTGCGATCCGTCTGCAGCCACTGCTGCTACCGCTGCCGATGCCGGGATCGTGCTCACGGCTGGCGATGGGGAAGTCTGGGGTACGGGGTGCGTGGGGGTGGATGCGCGGTTGGACTGGCGAGGCGAAGTCGCCCAGGAGTCACCGAGGGCTATGGGTGGTTTATAGACGCAGCGCAGTCGCAGGCGATCACAGTTTGAACAGCTGGGCTTGGTCTCGTCGCAGCGCACCTTGCGGGCTCTGCATGTCAAGCAGCCTGTTCGTCGGCGTGGGCCTGACCGGCCAGCTCCCCGAGCTTTGGGAACCTGTAAACCGAGTGCGTGAGTCAGTGCACGAGTCGACGCCCTGGATGAAGGTCGGTGTGATGGTACCTCCATAATGAGCGGAGTGGGAGTAGCATAATTTATAAGGATGTTTAGAAATCGGTAGGGACTTTCCCCGCAATGGGCGGTTCCACGGGGGGCGAGTTCGCGATAGTCGGCGAGATGACGAGCTCGGGTTAATCCGCCGGGAACCAGGAAAAGGCCATATTATGGGGGGTAGAACAAGAGAAGTGTCAGTGATGGCTTGTTGATTTTCAAAATGTTGGTGTTTTGGTCTAGTAAAATTGTAGATGAATATAAATCCCATTGATAGTCGGAGATATGCAGACGCTCAGACTTCCCACGTGGGCGATCGGGGGATCCCCCAGTACTAGTGAGTGCCTGTGCCTGTGCCTGGTACCTGACGAGTCTATGGAGTACAATGCACGACTATATAGGTACAGGATGGTGTTACATGATGCTTTTATAGACTGATCATCACTCATACGGGAGATACAATCGGCTGATATCCTTTGTCTCCTCCCAAGCATCGCGATCGGTGTAGTAAATGGCCGCGCTCCTTGCGCACATAGCCGGCAAAGCAGACGGCTGCTATCGCCACAGCACCGGCACTGATCATCACGGGATACTGGAACTGCTCTGGGGATGACCATATAATAGTAGACGCAAAGGAAATCGTTTCGAAGATGTTTTGCAGCGCCATCTCGGTCGAGGAGAATCGGGCTCGGGCGTGCTCTTCCACATTCTAAGAAAATAAGACATATCAGCGGATTACTCGAGCGCACAAAAGAAAGTCGCGAGCAATGAACGACTTGAAGTCACTCACCTCTTGTACCAGGAACTGCGCCGACAGGTCGAACCCCCAAAGTCCAACTCGGCTCAGCGCAACACCCACAATCAGGCTTCCGGCCACTAACTGGGAATTCGAATCCCAAAGAACAAAAGCGAGAGCGGAGCCAATAACACAGCAGAACTGCCAGTTCAAGAACCATAGCCCAGATCGAATGGGACCGATGCGACTCATGATCAAAGGTGCAGCCCATGTCCCGGAGACCTCGGCGACCACGGAGCCAATTCGCATACAGCTGACGTCCAACGAGCTGAAGCCACTGTGGAGCAGATAGGTGACCATAGTGGCTCCGAAAGATAACACGGTCAAGTAAAGCAGGCTGAGCGCAAATGATGGTAAGAATACTCGGCTGGCAATGTACTCTTTCCATGGGGCTATGCTCTCTCGCAGATGATACATAGCTCCTTGAGGCGAGTTGTCTCGTAAGGGTTCAGTTTCATCATGACTATTGTTGAGATCAAGTGCTGTCGCTTTCTTGAGAGCCGGGACCGATCGGTAGACCTGGGCAATTGCGACGTATTCGATGAAGACAGAGATGGTGTTCAAGCCGAGAACTGTCCAGACGGCAATTGGAGTGGAAACACTATCCATAAGAGAGATAAAAACCGGCGCTATTAGCTTACAGAAGAGATCGATTCGTCTCATTGACGCATTCAATTCTGTATCTCATGTGTTAGAAAGATCTACTGCGAAAGAGCATGAGAGGGTTTTCCGTACCTTGTCGCGGGACATTGATGCTGTCTGAGATCACAATAGCCTATGTATTAATCATTTTAGCAAATTTGACTCTTGAGTCTCGTTAGGCTTTTCTCTCATATGAATAGGAAAATCAGACATACCCAGTCTCTCTCCACTGCTACCGTATTGGCCGTGGCGGCCAACTTTTCAAGACAGGCGAGCAAAACCAGCGCTACGAATAAGATCGAGCTGATGATAGAATCATTCGTAGCAGAGAATCCCATAAAACACAAGCATGAGACTGCCACCGGAACTCTTTGCCAGACTATTCGATACTATCAATCAGTTCATGTCTCTATGCAACGTCTGCAGGTTTATATCCGAATCCATGTATCATCTTACCAATGGAATGTCTCAAAACGACCAACCGGTCCGACTTATCAACTCGATCGCCCAGCCAGGAAGACAGCGCTACAGCCGACAACGCTCGAACCAGAGCGTAGATCGAGGCATAGAGTAATGTGCCCGGGAAAATAGACGCTAGGAACAGCACCGCGCCGAATTCGAACATGCGCGAGTTCCATGCTGAAAGCGTATGTGATGTATACAATCGATATAGTACAGACTGCACCTCTAGTGCCGGACTCCTGTCTGTTTGTGGTGTCTCGGCAATTGTGGATGCGGCATCGGATTCACTTGGAGATGCCGGAGCGGACTCTGTGGCTCCCTGTTCAGAACTCATTCTGGCCGGCCATTCAATGGAGAGGGCTTCCTGAAACATCCCCGGGCTTCTACTTAAACAAGCACCTTCGTTGGGGAGTTCAGCTTGAATTGGATTTGAAATCGGGATTGTTGAGGGGATCCGCGGGGCGGAAGGTGGTTTTTACGGTGGGCTGATTCCACGCGGGCGCCGAAGGTACTTCCTGGTGCTGCAACGAGTTCAGTGGGTACTATATGATGCACCGCTATTATACCTGAAGATATTTAATTTTTGACATTAGGAAGCCAAATCAATGAGTCATCCTGACAGTCTGGCGAATTTCATCTGTTCTATTCCGTGAACTTTTCATAAGCCTTGTTTCTTAGCACACCACTCTTCCTCACCTCATGCTTGCTTGTCCTTTGTTAACTTCAAATGTTCAAGTTACCCAACCGCTCTTCTACGACTATAAATTTGCTCTACGCATACATACCTGTGAACATGAATTCAAAGACTTCAAGCTCATACACAAGTCAGTTCCAAGGTTTCTAAGGCTCCAGCAATATGAACTACGAGGTTGAATCAGAAATCGTAGCATTCAACTTGAAGTTCTTCAAGAAGTCTGTGACTACAACGACTCGCTCGGCCTGTGAAAAACTTCAATGTTGGAACTATATATGTAAGTATGCAACCGAGCATCTTGGTCACGGTGGCGATATGGATCATTCCAGTTGCCGTAAGGCAGGGCGTGTGTACTACCTAGCTATACTACTGTCTACTAGAAGTATGCCAGTCCAACCGCCGAACATTTGAATTCATCGTACAGTATCGCACGTGCGTGCGTCTGATTGGAAGTCGCTCAAGTCACCGTGCTACATACATATATGTAGTGTAGTAGGTAGCGTGGACTGAACTCCAGGGCTTCAACCTTCAAGTTGGAAGGTTGGACATCCTAGGTATGAGCCTTGCCAACGCCATTTACGGAAATTTGACGCCCCGGATCTCCTTTAAGGGTCAGAATGGTGAAGGCCACGAGATTCAAGAACCGCTCTATATTTACGTGATGAATCGAATTCCGGGCATCTCTCACCTTGATTTTATCCTAGCTCATGACGGTGATGTGCCTGAGAACTCCCGAGGTCGCTCGAGTTCTCTCGCTGACGCCAAAATATTGTAGCTGATAAGGCAACGTATGTGATTATTTCTATGTGATATGTACAAACTTGAAATTGCTGATTATATCTTAATATGTACGTAGATTCTTTGCGCTATCGTAGAAAAGTCCTCAGACTATTGATCAAACGCGCCGCGAGAACCTAATCCATCAATACGAACGAGACCTGAATCTATTACTTGGTTTTCTTCCAACTCGATTCCATCCATTGATCCAGCAATCCCTAGCCTCATTACCGGCAATCTTCTCACTTCCGATGGTACTCATGCACAACGATTTCGGTTCCTTCAACATGTTGGTGGATGAAAACTCTTGCAATCTCCTCGGCGTTATTGATTGGGCCAAAGCTGAGATAACTCCATTCGGTATAAATCTCTACGATCATGACCGTTTGAAACTTGAAAGTAATATCCATTTGAAAAATGGCTGGTTTCGGTATGATGACTTTCGCCTTTTGGATGAGACTTTCTGGACTACTTTCATGAAAGAAACTGGTCTGGTCATTGAAACGATCAATACTATAAAAGCTGCGAGGATTGCTGGAACACTATTGTGGCTTGGGTTTACGAGTCGTCTTCCGACTGAGCCTAAGCCTGTGCCGATTTCTGAGGATGATGAAAGTGGAGCGTATGGGATGCGTGGATTTGGATGGGCTATTGATTAATCCTGCTACGAGATTCTTGGACTTGGTGTGATTAAATGAATTGGAGAATAAAACGTATGCATGTGTCTCCAGGACGAGAATGCGTAGACAGGCAAACAGCAATCATACATAGTTGTTATTGATACTGACTGAAGTGGATTTCCCTCGCTACAGAGTTGAACAGACTTGATCACGCATCACCGTGCGGGTCAAGCTACGGGGAAATGCTAAAGATGAACAACATGCATGATTTGTTTCAATATCCAGAAACATGGGAAAGCTCTCTAATAAATACAAAATGAACATTGAACAGATCAATCGCCTGCCACAAAGCCAATTAAAGTGGGTGAATTACAAGTTGTAGCCGATCTATACTTTAGACCCATTTCCATCCGTTTCCGTCCTTTCGCAATCGTCGAGACAGAACCTCTGATACCTTCTCGGGTACACCCTCCTTGTGGCCAGTCTGCTCGACAAAGTGTTGAAGCACCTCGTCGGGCCCACGTCGGCCGGCGCGGGCATATTTCTCAATCTCGTGTTCACTGGGAAGGGCAAAGCGCTGGTGGGGGTATTGGTTGTAGTTACCCTCGCTGAACAGATTCAATTGTTCTTGACCTTCAGGGGCGGTGAAGAAGGTATCGACAACCTCAGTTGTAACCTGATCCAAAGTAGCTGGGGTCCACTCGGCCTGGCGGGGAGGCTTAGACATCAAGCGGGCCTTAACACCCTCCACGAAGTCGGGGTGGCGCATGAAGTTAGAAGCGACCTCGTGCTCGCGCTGGAAAGTCTCTGTGATACTCCACTTCTTTCCAAGGCGAAGCTGGCGCAGAGTCACCTTGAGAGACGTGGGAGAGCGGGAAGACAAGGTCTTGAGGGTCTTCTGTGCCCACTCCTTTTGTTCCTGTTCCTTCTCCAGAGCCTCGAAAATCTGCTCGACCTCATTGAACTGGAAGCAACGGTCAATGGCGGTACGGAGGCCACCGGCAAGAAGCATAGGCTCCTCTTGGGTAGAGGGAAGACCAAGCGAGAATTCGGCCATGGTCTTGTTGACAGCATCCAGACGCTTTTGGAAGCTAAGGTCATCGGCAAAGACCAGCTCCGAAAGACGCTGAGTCACGTTGGCGAGAACGCTAGAATGGAGGTAGTGGGTGGCAATGCCAGAGTACAGAGCCTGGACACCGTTGAGGCGCTCCGAAGTCAAAGCAAGGTATGTGCCGGTCTCACCATCCAAGCGTGGCAGGAAGAACGATCCACCCACATCGGGGAAGAAACCAATGGTTGTCTCGGGCATAGCGAAAACGGTCTTTTCAGTCGCAATTCGGAATGGGGCATGCATGCTCAGGCCGACACCACCGCCCATGGTGATTCCGTCCATGAAAGAGATGACGGGCTTCTGGTATGTAGCGATCAGGTGGTCAAGGCCGTATTCGAGTCCGAAGAAATCCGATGATGCGCGTTGTCCGTCGATTCCCTTCTCGTTCTGGAGAGCCAGTGCGGCGACATCACCTCCTGCGCAAAGCGCTTTGGAGCCTGCGCCGGAGATGAGGATGATGTTGGCCAAATGGGACTTCTCCCACTCCTATAACCCAGCCAATGCGTAAGTAAATTATCCATATTACCGGCTTGTAACTTCTTCTTGGTCCTAACTAACCTTTAACCGAGGAAAAATCTTGCGAACCATCGAGCCGTTGAGGGAGTTGAGCTTCTTCGGCCGGTTAAGCTCAACGCTGCGGAGGCCGTAAAGAGAGTTGAAGAGAACGTCATCGGGCTCGTCTCCGGGCTGTTCTTTGGGGATTGCTGGTGATGTTGACATCTAGATATAATTAGCATTGGTTTCAAAGCTTGAGATCATTGGAAAAGGTTGCTATACCCTCACAGCCGCCTGGAAGGCAGGGTTGGTTAATTTGGCGCGTAGAGGCATTCCTTGCGATGGGACCCGCGAGATCCAGCTCTGCGGCGGTAACCGGGAAAATGAGTGTCGAAGTAACATAGGGACTAGACACGAAGGAAAAGAGGAGAAGAAAGACCTCGGGAGGGGAAGAGGAGGTTAGGACAATCAGGTGTTTCTCCGCTTTACGTCGACCTCGGGAGTTTTTTTGGGTTTGGATTTTCTTCCGGTCCGAGGGCAAGCGCTCTCTCCGCCCGCGATATGGCGGATACTAGAGCCCTGGAGAGTATACATATCAAGCGTGAACTTAGATTTAAATGAGTATTTTCTGAATTGAATGGTCGGGCTTGGCTAATATTTTCTGTTCTTGTGATACTAGAGAGCCAATTCCAATCTCCATTGAATTGTTGTTCTGATACACCCGGGTATACCGCTGGAAGTATAGGAAGCAGGCAGCATAATGATTCATGAGCATCCTCGCTCAGATGGTAGTAGATTCATATTCTATTTGTACAGATGGCTGTAATACAATAAACAGACAGGGGGAAATAAATAAGACGAACAATTGATGCAAATACAAACCCTGCCACATGCTCACAGGTAAAGGGCCTTCGCTGGACGGCTGACCAGATCCAGGGAATGCTCCTTGAGCATCCGGTCCAATGCGGTCTTCTCAATAATCAACCGCGAGGTCTCCAGCAGATTCTTGACATCCACATCACTGCGGTCCATTATATTCGCATAACGCTGCAACTTTGACACCTTGTCGAACAACTCTTCGTCCACCTGTTCCGTGATAAATGTTGACCGGCCCTTCTTAGTACTCCAGCCATTCGCCTTGAGAATTCTCTCCATTAAAAAGGGTGTTGATTCAGTGGGGAGAGAGATTGTATTGTCGATGACAATCAACTCTCCGCGCGAGTACCGGTAGCTGAGAGCTGTGCGCCAGGCCTGGTCGTAGATCTTGGCGGGAAGATCGGTCGAGAAATCACGAGGATGCGGTCCAAAAGCAACACCACCACCCCTTCGAATCGGTGACTTCTTGTCACCTGCACGAGCACGACCGGAGCCCTTTTGCTTGAAAAGCTTTTTGAAACTACCGTGCACGTCGTCTCTCCACTTGGTGCTAGCGGTACCCTGGCGGGTCATGTCACCCTCGTAGACAATTGCACGGTGAAGAAGGTCTTTGCGCATGGGCATCTGGAGGTGTTTTTGAGAGTATTCGGCCAAGCGAGCGGGTTCCATAGACGGGAAGTTATAGGTCATGACGGAGACGGGGCGATCCCAAGGAGCGACCGAGGGGGGGTTGACGGAGGCATTAGCCTGAGCCTCAGTAGCCATAGATCGAGTAATTGTTTGCCGCTATTTTCATCATGCTACTTGTCAATGGACTGTATCTTCTGTCGATCTTGACTGCGTTGTGGAAAGGATGGGAAATCAAGTGGGCAATTCGCATACCGTGACATTCTCTGATCCAGACAAAAGACCTCCTGAGCTGCGCGACAGCAGTCTCAGGGACCGTAAAACTTCACTGCCAGGCATTATAACCGCCTCTGTGGATAAACAGCCGTGTGGTTTGGTGGTTTGCTGCGTGTAAATGAGAAGAGCAAAAGTTGATTCCGGGGAGGCGGTGGGCGCTAGCAGAACTCGTGGCTTGCGAGCAGAAAAAGTTCCCCCCGAAGACAACAACATCACTCTCCACCTCCAACCTCAACTCCACCCCTTCAAAAGCCCTTCATAATGGCTCATTGCGAGCGGGCATCGAAGCCTCTGCTTCAATGTCTTCGCAATTCTTACACCAGAGGCCTTCCCGGCATGCAGCTGCAGGTCCGCGGCTTCCAGTCGACCGCCAGTGCTCCAGACGCCCAAGCGGAAGCCAGTCAACCATTCCATAAATCACCCGATGCTTCCCTTGTTACAAGTCCTCGACTAGAACGACGATTGATGCGCCAGGGTACCACTCCAATTGGATCCCGCCGTCGTCGTGCCGCGCTGCAGAACCCCGGAGCTCTCCCCTTCGAGCAACTTCCATACCAATGTTTCCAAGAAGCGCGCAAGGTGCTCCTTGCTGACCGATCTGAGAAGCTGGAAGAGATTGAATCTATGCGTCAGAAGATTTCACGCCTCGAGGCTCAGCCCATTGAGGCAGGAGAAGAGAACTCACGGAAGTCTCGTCTGACTGCGATGCAATTGCATCTGGAGAAGCTTAAGGTGTGGGCCGATATTAACGATCCTTTGGTGAAGCGAAAATTTGAGGATGGTCTAGGTATGCTTAGACTACGGTCTCTTTATAATTTCACCGGGGAATGGATCTAACCTCTATCTTCGTTCAATTAGGTGATATGAGCAAACCTATCTACCGCTATCTGGCCGACCGCAAATGGCGAGAGTACCGCAGAAAGATCCTAGTGCAGCGCATTACACAAATGAAGGTTATTCCCGATGTGCTAGCGCATTGTGAACCCGTTGTGGATACAAAGATGTACTTTGGAAAGCGACAGGTCCAGCCTGGAGATTACGTCCTGGCCAGAGACAGTACCACTGCGCCCAAGCTAGACATTCAATTGTTTGAGCAGGGTGAAAAGCTGGTCACAATCGCTGTCATTGACCCAGATGTTCCCAATGTGGAAAAAGACGGCTTTGATTTCAAGATGCACTACTTCGCTGTCAACGTTCCTATCTCGGCGGTGGCCACAAAGGTCGATCTCGCCCAACTCTCTACAGATTCTCAGGTTGTTCTTCCTTGGGCCGCACCTGTGGCTCAGAAGGGTAGCCCGTACCACCGACTCTCCCTCTTCGTCATGGAGCAGAAGGACAACCAGCCCTTAGACTTTGCTGCGATCAAGGCGCAGGAGACTGAGCGGAAGAATGTTCTGCTACGAACCCTCCAGGCCCGTTACCACCTCAAGGCTATTGGTGCCCATCTTTTCCGTACCCAATGGGATGAGTCCACTTTGGAGGTCATGAAGCAGATCGGCTTCAGCGAGGCCGACTTCGAGCTGCGCCGTAAGAAGGTTGAGCCTCTTCCTTACAAGCGCAGAAACCCTTCTACCTTCCGGTAGATGCATACCGACCTATACCTTCTGTCCCAATATCGTTTTGAGTATAAATTTGTATTGTACAATTGAATATGTATGAATATGCACAGCAGTCCCACTTCTTTTCTTTCGTCCCAAAATAGACACCAAACTCCATGTAGATGCTAAATCACAGCATGCCGTTCCAAGTATTATACAAGCGTCCCACTCTAGTCCAGTTCAGCAGGTCTCATGGTATTGCGCACCCATTCCGCCTTGGAAGGAGGCCAAATCCGAGCCACGATTTTGCCATTGATAAGGCCCAGAGGTACCGGTCCAAACGTTCTCGAATCGCGCGACCAGGGAAGGTTGTCGCCAACCAGAAAGGCATGACCCTCAGGAACCTACCAGAGACACCAAGTTAGCAAATGCCTTGTGTCGAGCAGATAGCAGGGAATGATAGCAATATGTCCAAACCAAACTCACCTGGATCATATCTGGCTGTGCACCAGCCGCGGTGCTATATGGTTGATCCCGACAGACAAAATCCCCGGGCATCCCAATAACCCGCTTCGCACCATGAACGCCCAAGAAAGTCGGGTGATTAAAACGCACGACATCGCCGACTTCGATTCCCTTCCCGTTGCGATGCATTCGTGAAATGAGCAGCCAGTCGCCGCGTGGATTGAAGGTCGGGTACATTGAGGGTCCTTCGCTGAGTTGTATGGTCACGAGGTTTTCCCAGACGAGCACACAGGCGCAGAACGCGCCGGTGCCATTGAGGGCTACGCGGGCGACCTTGCCTGGTGTGATCCTCAGTACTGATCGGATGAGGCGTTCCATGTGTAATAGGGCATGCGCAATGCTCTGGAAATTCAAGTTGTTTGGGGAAGCATGAGCTTGCGGGATTCATTATCAGAGATACCTAGCGATACATGGACTGCCAGATTTGTGAGGCATGAAATTTACTACTTTACAACATGCCGCAGGCATTCAAGTTGAAGTATCAGGATTGTTACAAATTTTGTTGATGAATGGCTTAGGATGATTTAATTGGAACGAATTTTCTATTTCTACATATTTAAGCTTTCATTTAGAGATTGGTATGTACCTATGTAAACCTTGGAATTTTAAGCTGTACTTAGCACTTGAGGTATGTAGCAACTGTCCTGAGTCCGATATATACTTCCAACTTGGTTCTAAGTAAAGTGTATGCAACATTTGCGGACATGGCACCTAGAGTACTAGGTAGTATTTTATAGCCTGTTGAAAGACCATCGAACAGATCATAGCACCTCCGACTTGAACATTTGAAGGCCACGCTGAATGAACAATCCTTGAATTTCAAAGCTGTTCATCTAGTACTAATCGGGGTGTTAATCAATACTCTTCCCATGGCTTGCATGCAAATGCAAATTGCATACCAGAATTCCAAGGCACCAACATCCACATCATGTGACCGACAGCTTTAAAAATCAGATTTTCCGCTTCGCCGATTCTCCCCTCCAAGCAGCCTTCAGTGGGAGTCACAACACGACATTGCAACACCCGATCACCGGGAAATTGCCTGGAATCATCGTCTTCCTTGTGATTAAACCCCATCTCATGCAGGGGGATATGGTTCTTCAGAAGCCCATTAATGTGTGGACTCGAGAATGTCCATTTCCCGTCCGGATTGAGGATTGTCTTCATTTGCATCATCCCACCTTTAGTTTACTTTAATCACCCATCGCTTCTAAAAATGCTAGAGCTTGCCGTCGCCGAAATTCAGCACCAGGACGAGTAAGTGTGGACAGTGAAGCAAGATGAATATAGCCGGCCGATGCTGTTGTATTGGCTAATCCCCCATTTGGTCTCGATCTTGACCCCATTTCATTATGGGACTGGGTTTTGGAGTCTGATGCAGTGGGGAGACATCCATCTCCTAGATATAATTACACTTTGACAATACAAACCGTTCTTCTCATGACACTTTCACGTTTCCCCATCTCATCACACTTCAACGCATACTGACACCCGAAGGTCTTGCTGCTATGCTAATTAGACTTCTTCCATGCTCTATCCGCATCTATTAATAGCCAATCGGTCAGCTCAATCTCAAGTAATGACTGCCGACAAAGAAAACATACCTGCATGCTGCTTGGTGCTTGGGATGCTCTCCCTCTTCTTCGCCTTCTGTCGATAGTCAACATTGAACCTCTCATCCCGCTCTCGAAGCAGCTCATCTACGCCACCCGGACATGTCGTCTTAACGTTCTCGGGCGTTGTGAAGCTTCCCATCAATTGCGGTGGCCCCAAAGGTACCACGTCTCCCCGATCAACCTGCCAGAAATGATACGTCTTCCCATAAAGCGGCGCAATATCCTTCATCTCTGCCGTCTCTGCCGCCTCCCACGCCGCAGTAGGCACACCCGACGGCGCAGGCATAATGAGCATGCCGCTTTTCACTTCAAATTCATGTGTGTGCCATAGCTTTCGCTCCTCGGATGGAAGTGTCTCAAATATGCTTGGAGATATTAGATACTCAACCCCGATCAAACGGGCATTGGCGGCTGGGGAGTCGTAGATGAGGCATTGTCGGACATCTGGTTATTAAGAAGCAGTCCGGTCAACCAAGTCGATCTACCGGGGGCTTGGGCTACTACCTGTATTGGTATGGAGAATAGCTCAATTCGTACATTCTGTTATGTGCGAGCAATAATGATTTGCCTCAACGCATCTGGTTGGATCGTCGGCGTAGACGTGAAATGCATTCAGATGTGCGCAGATTTGCTTGATCGGCGTGAAGTCTTGGACCATGGCAGCTCCTGCTTCCAGGACATGGCTTTTGGTTGTTCGAGGATCGCCTGCGACGCCGCTTGTCTTTTTGATTGAATCTTCAACGTGCGACATTGTTAAATGTTCCTGAGATCTAGAGTATTCACGATTAGATTGACTGGTGAGCTCGTAGCTATCCTGACTTCAATGAAGAGACAGGCGAGAATATTATAAACAACCCCGTTTATTCAGATCCAGATTTCTCCTAGGTTGTGTCAAGCTTTCAATTGTGAAGTTCTTGCTTCTGGCTATGTCTAGCCTGGATCACACTTGACGTCACCATGATCAATGGCCCATTCATTCACCAGAATATACAGTGGCCTTAGAGATTATGATATCAGCAGAGCCGCCGTTCTACAGTTTGCGGTATAGAATTTCAAGTTCAATATCAGATCAACATTTGAAAGAAATTCTGTTCTTGGACGGAGGTCTAGTACCAGTCCCGACCCTCATTCTTTACTACCTTGGGTTCATCAGCTCACACTGAAGCATCGGATGATATCGACCAACTATTTTGAATGTGCTTTTACTTTACGATTATGATCAATGGATCATTAGGATGTTATAACATCTTCTACTGAGATACAGTCGGCCAATAAACTGACCAATAATTGCAGCCACTCTTTCCACCCCAACTGTATTAAGCTGCGTCAAGTAAGGGTAGAGAACAAGAAACAATAAATAAGGTAGTATGACGAAAAGAACTTAAAATCTACTCAAGACATCCATGGAATTGTGATGAATACTATATAGTAGTTGTGACTCACTGTGCAACCTCAGCATCACTATGTAGAAGTTATACGCTCAACCCCTTACATCAGAACCTTGAAGTCATACATGTACATTAAGAGGTCAGATGTTGACCGATACTTTTCTGTTGGATGTAATAGTAGTCGTGCACTGGCAGCAGCTGCTACAGATTATAGTCATGGACGGCTCCTTCAAATTCAAGCTCGCGACAGTCAACACATTTGCAGCACAGGATTACATCTATCATTCCGTCGCCAGCTGTTTGTGGTAAGCAACAGACAAGCAAGTCGCTAGCTCATATGCTTTATCCTTGACACATGCACACATCAATCATGCATGCATCTAGGAGTGTTTTACATATCTACTAGTATCGCACACATGCACCTCGGCATGTGCTTCTCTCTTTCCGGGACCACTGTTATATCGAGCTTTGCCATGCCAGTGCTTATGGATTATTAGGCCTTGAGGCTTATTCCAAGTTGGTACGCTGTAATCCTTAGGCCGGTGGCCAATATCCGGTTTTATCGTGTCATTTGTCAAATAAAGCAAGAAGTATGGCCAATTCCATACGCTCCGGAACAATTATCCTGGACACTGCGTTGTCTTTTCCCAACAGACTATCCATTTACGCACGGGCACACCACAAGTCCAGACGTCCAACTTGAACATCAAAAGCGTAAGCCCTTCACAAAGTGGCGCAGATATAATCATTGCACACCGTTTAGATATACACACTATCGTGATCCTAGGATGATTAGATCAAGCCAATAGCCTCTGACCAGATTATGTGCAGGTGGGGAAGGGGGGCCAAAAGACACATGATCAATTGATCGGCCGATTCGCATACCAGTAAAACCGACTATTTACCCGATGCACCCGAACACGCACTATGGACGCACTACTTCCTGCGCGTGAGTCCCAAAAGCAAGTTGCAAAGGGAGGGGGGTGTGAGAGGCGGGGACGCAGCAAGAAAAAGAAAAAAAGAGAAAGAAAGATAAAAAAAAAAAACTCTCAATAGCCCCGACCCCACCTGCGATCTACAACATTCGGAGAACTTGCGTTGCGTGTACATACAGTAGGGATTAGAGCAGGACAAGTCCCGAAGAAAAAAATCTTCTATTGGGCGGAATGTACGGTGTCCCGTAGACTACAGTACTGAATGGTATGTACTGTATGTATCTGCGCCCTTGGATGGTTGACGATTGGATCGACAGTCTCGAGAGTCTCAAAATTGATTTGCGCGCGGGAAACAGAAGGACATTATTGGTTGGACCCGCTCTTACACGAGGGTCTTCTCACCTTCAGACTAAGACTATCGACGGAGACAGACGGTACGGGAACTCCATGTTTTGTTGATGTATTAGGAAAGGATGGGCGCTGTGGAGATTCATTTCGAAGCTGAGAGCGAGAAAGGGTCAACAGGGCAGAGTTCCCACTTAGTAAATTTGTTGCAGTGTCGAAGATCGTCGTCTCGTTGTTGGTTGTGATTGACTAGATTTAATTTTGTTCCGGCGGTCAACCGTGGAGTACAGTAAAAGTGTGATTGCTCGCCCCCACCATCCTTATACAGTACATGGGTGTTGACTGGTGTGAAGTCGCGATTTGCTGGTATGGAACTCCGCAGGAACGCCTACATCAAACGAATGTGTGCCCAGGTTGGAAAGGCTACGGGGGGGCGTACGCGCTTTGGTCCAAATGTGGATTATTGACACGGTGTTGGTGCAGATTGGAAAGTCTCGGTGTACGGAATACCTGTGGATGTTGAAGCTATTGAGAGGGGCAAAGTACCTATAGAGTGGTATTTCGCTAATTTTTCAGGATAGCTGAATTTTTCGATAGTCTGATACTGCATTTGGCTTGCTGGACACCTAAAAACAAATCTACGGAGTGTGATGTAGTGTTCGAAGCTGCAGCTGACTCGATAGAAGCGTTGCAAAGACGCCCAAGAGGACAAAGAAGGAACGAAGTGGTCCTTTACGGATGTACGGAGCGCATTCTTTGCTTTTTAGTGTCTCCAACCCTTTGATCTCAGATACCAGTCAATATCCGAGGAGGCGTCGATCTTCGGGAATGCTCCCCTCATTCCATGGTACATTCGAAGTCAAAATCCGAGTCATCTCCCAATAGTTTACACATGACAACTGCCGGGTCGATCATATACTATCGGTATGAATTTCAGATGTAGCATCTCACTGCATATCGGACGCACTGCAGATACCCTTACTCCGTCGTCTCAGCTATACCGATCGTCCTTTCGGAAGGGGGTGGTGGGGAAACAAAGGAGCATAGGGAGTGTATACTCCGTAGGCATGCCTGAGTGTCACAATGCATGATATAGTTATTGTGCCCAAGGAGCAGGATGGGAAGGTCAGGATCAGCCACTGCATGGGGCCGATACTAGACCATTGGAACCCATCCGGTGGGTATTATTATTGTTGTTTAGGCTCTCCATTTGATCCCCGAAACCCCAGCGTTGTGCTGACCGGAGCAGATCAATCCTCGAAATAGCCTGTGCTCCGTATTATAGCGTTTCTTATCGTTTTTTTTTTTTCTTCTTGTACATCTTGTCCGGATTAGCAGCTGACACTTGAGCATGGATCCTAATAAAAGAGAAAGAAAAAAAAGTGGATATGTAATCTATGAATGGGTTTACGAGAAAGCTAGTTTTGCTGTTGCACATAGATTGCAGCAGAGAGGGGGAGTTTCTTTCGAGGAACCTGGCGTTGAAACCAATTTAGAGAGCGACTCTAACCAGCATGATTGGCCCAACCCCTGGGCTTGACCGCTCTGGGCTGGTTCTCCTTCTCCTCCTTGGAAGCACTGCTCCGCCACTAGGCGACGCAAGTGTGTGAGGTGTGACGGTTAGCTTTTGATCCACTAGCTGCGAGTCGGCCAGATCGTCTTTGCCCCACCAAGCACCTGGGCCTTGTGTGGCGTTACGCCTCAGGCATCATGACCCGGCAGCTCTGAGACTCTTGAGAGAAGATGGTCGCCTGCAGGAAAGCCCGGACTGTGCCCGACGCAGACGCACGGGTAAAACCGAGTGGGAACTCAATCATGGGGTCAACGCAGTGCACTGTCCAAGGTACGAAGTACCGAAGATGATGAAAATGCTGAGGCTGCATATATCCCTTATCGGAGTGCAGCCATACATACGTGTCTAACTGGAGACTTGGGCGAAGCGCTGTGTGACATCTTTTATTTTTGTTTGGATATGGCCTACTTCATATAGGAACCAATCGCAAGGCCCGTCACCATCTTCCCTGATCCTCTTCTAAACTCGATATAGCGTTGCCAGCGGCTGAACTCATCAAAACATTTGAAGAAGAAGCCCCGCGCTATGAAAGGAAGATAGTTTGATTCAGAAGCACAGCCTACTCTTGATGTTGCAGCCTATCGGGGAACGACAGACCCGTGGTTTCAGACGGTTGCTGATGGCGTGAATCAGGAGTGGGTGTTGATTCTAGTGTATACCACCAGGAATACTCCGCCATACATGCGGAATCCTTTTCGTAGTATATTCCTAATAAGACATTGAAAAAATAATCGAAAAAATCACACCAAACCTGACAGTTGTGCGCCGTGCTCCGTTCTCCGTACTCCTGTTGAGACCATCGGAGGATAATTGGACCCCAAGCTTTTACAACATTGAAAGATCGTCGCCATCACCCCCCCATTTGAAAGGAGGAGAGGGAGGGGCAAGACTGTGCTAATCTTACGGATTACATACTACCAGTAGTAGTACTACAGGAATGGACGGATATGGATGTAGCTAGACTAGGGGAACTCCGACCGAGCCCCTCCATAAAACATTCTCATTATTCGAGCACTTGAGCTTGATATCGTCGCGCACGGCTCTTATGGGGGCGGTGGTCATCCGCACGATGCTACACCGTAAGAAGTTGATGACATGCCACTAAGGCGATGCAATTTGATTTAGCCCGCAGCTTCCTTCCGCTGCATCCATGGGGCTAAAAAAGCCAAAAGGCTCGTAGTGGACGACGGGAAAGGCTAAAAAAGGAAGAAGGATTCTGGGAGAAGGCTGACTGAAACGTCTGGAAGACCAAGGAAGGCTGGATGAGCCCCGCTTCGAAGTTACGTTTATTTAGTCCCCGCGGGTCATTTTGGGGTTGGAAGCGTGGGAATGGAGGGTCGCCCAGGAACGCTAGTAGGCGTCGGAGGTTTAGGCGAGTGGGGGGAGCCAAGCAAACAGGAAGAAAAAGAAAAGAGGACAAGACAAAGACCAAGGAGTAAGAGGCTCGCGACCCAAAGTAGATCTGAGCCCGATTTGGCGTGGTCGGGTCTCGGAAAGTGACCGCCCATTCAGATTGAAAGTGGAGGAGACTTATTCGCGTAGATTCTTTAATTAAAATGATGTTGACTAAAATTTTTAATGTACTTGCCTGGACCTTGGAATGCAGGGCTGAGTTTCTTGCTTTGGTAGAAGCCTTGTTCGGTCTTTCCAAAGCACCTCGGTTTCCGATTAGTATGTCACCATGTCACTTCCTGAGCACGTACCTAGGCAGGTTCGTATCACATTGCATGAGTCAAATTGTGGATTAGACATCATAATAGGAGAGGGGGGAAAGGAAACAAAAAAGGGCCAAAACAGCAAGGCTAGAATCCCGTAGAAACGACCATGCTGTACAGGAGTGTGATCCATGCATACAGTAGTTTAAAAAAAAAAGGACAAGTGGTTGGGAGTATCGTTGTATGTCTGTCTTAGGTAAGTCAAGGATCGATCCAACAGCTTTCAGCTGAAGGAATCTGTGCCGCCCTGCGATACAGTCTCCTCTCTCCTATTACCGGGCTCCAGAGGATCGGCAATTCATGATATTGTGTCAGCGTTGGAAGGGAAGATCCACCCAATCCACATGTCGAGAGGGGGCAAAGGCGAAAAGAAACGATGCTGAGTGGCCCCCTGAGCTTCTGGAAATTGATGATTGTCACCAATCTGCTCACCAGTGGCCCCTGCAGTGCAGGAAGTGGGTCTATGCAAATGCGTTCCGAGCGGTACGGTACACACGGCCTCAGGCTTGGATCGTCTGTGTAATAATGTGGACAACTGGGTTAGGTGTTTTTGCATTGGTCCCCTGAATGGTCCTCGAATCCTTGCTCAATGAGGCAACCCAGATGACATCTTGTTGCATTTTCTGCGAGGGAGTCCGAAAAAAGAAAAGGAGGTCTAGCCCCATCATGTATGGAGTACGAAGTGCAGGGGGGACTCGAAGTTGGATTATCTCATTTTTTCGGTTACTAGTATCATCCAACTCATGTCTACATGTATGACTACCCTGGTAAACTTACTTTGATAGAATCCTTCCGATTCATATCAGATAGGGGGGCGTTCATTCCTGCTCATTCCCGATAGACTGGATCAAAGGGAAGAGAAGCACAAAGGCAATTAAATTAAATAAATCCGTTTAAAGATCATCAGCGGGTATAACATCATTGAAAGTCTAAAATAAATAAAATTCCCAATGAAATAATAAAGAAAATCCTAAAAACCCCAACGTCAAGCCCGTTCTTCCGGAGGTCCGGGCGTAGGGGGGGGGGGGGCACTTTGGCAGTTCAGCGCTAAGCATGATCAGATCCGCCCGGCCACGTTGTGAATGGTGGCTCTACCGCCCATTTCCTGATCGGTGACACAGAATAGGTGCGAGCCCCATAGGAATTAGCGTTTTCTTGCCTTTTATTATTTTTTATTTTTATGTTTCCTTTTTTCTTTTTTCCTTTTTTCTTTCCTTGCCCATTTTAATTCTGCTCACAGACCAGGCGGGTCTGAATGTTTATTGAAAATTGAATCTCGTCCCGTCCTGTAGGGACGCATTATTTGACGGCCTAGCAAACGAGGACGGAATTTTTTCAAAAAAAAAAAAAAAAAAAAAAAAAAAGAAAGTAAAAAGAAAGTAAAAGCCAAGCAGCCGCTGGAACTGGGCTCCGAACCTGAAAACTAGAATCCTTCGCATGTACGGAATAGCTAGGCTAAAATCACAACCCCCACTGGCATGTTGGGACGTGCAGGGAACTGGTCACATTGAAATCCTTGTTTGCTCTGTTCAACCATCGAAGCCCCAAGCTTCCAAGGCTAAGACGAAGGACGGAGTACAAAGTACGGAGACCTACTCAAACCGACTTAGTATATCCTGTACCCGGAATCACATTTGCCTAGCGTACTGAGGGGGGCAACAAGTACATAGTTTGCCTAGTGCTGGGCCCTTTCTTGGTTCTCTTGGAAATAGTATGGATGAACTCAAATTCCCCTAGATGAAAACTTCGATAGGGCTCCACGTTTCCAACGCTTACGATTGCCGAGCTTCCCGCCCCGACGGTCATTTCCAACACGAACACTTTGTGGCGGCAGTAGTACACGGGCTACCACTCTTGAGCAATGAAACAGGCCCACCGAAGGGGGCGTACATACAGCCGGGGGTCATGCACCGAGGTAGTAACACCGTGGTTTGATTGGGATCCAGGTATGGATGCATACATCGAACGAAGTACATACGTAGCATGCTTTGTATTCTCCGTAGTGCACGGAGCAGAAGCCAAGTAGCCAAATGGTGAGACCCATATCTTCCAGCCTCTCAGGTGATACTCGAGCTTGAGCAGGATTTTGGACGATAATAGTTAAACTGCAGCCAACGGAGCATAGTTCCCGTTGCCAGGCACTTGATTGGCCCAATCAAGAGCCGAGAGTGGCTTGTTACCTACTGGGATCGGAACAAAAGACGATCGCTGGTGGCGATGATGCATCTCCTGCATCATGTACTCCGGATAGAAGAAAGCGCATGCAGCGGAGAAATAAATTGAAATTCTCAACCGGGTATGCACGATACAAAGGGGGGGTATGTAACCTGGCTAGGAAGTGCTCCGTTAAGAGGCGTGGCCTCCTTTTTTTTTTTTTTTTCTGTTGGGGCGCCCCTCTTCGTCGTGCTCTAATTCTGTACAGGAACGGAGTAGGGGGGGGGGGGGCTAGCTAACAGGAATGTGTCTTGATTGTCATCGTCAAAACGGATCTAGAACTCCTTGGGAAGGACTCCGTGACAAAGCACAGGCGCCATGACGGAGTCATCGGTCTCTTTTCCCAGCGTATTTGAGCGACTCCACTTCAGGCACCCCCTGTCGAATAGAGGAACACGAAGGATGCGCGCGAGTCGATCTTAACAACCCATCACATTTGTAACCCTTGCGTAACGAAAAAGTCGTCTCTCATTTGGGCGCCATAGCGTCACGCCCAAACATTAACGGGAAACTAGGAAAGACCCATGATTCGCATTCTTATTGCAGGGCTGATCAATCTCCGGTGAAACGAGGAAACTGAAAAACCGAAAAACCGAAAGAAAAAAAAAAAAAAAATTGGATCCCAGCCAAGGGTGCGGCGTACTCGACCAGGCAAGATTGGGTGTCGATCGGAAGTGGGATTGGCTTAACAGCATTCCATGGCGGCCAAGTTTTTTTTTTTTTGGTGGATTAATTTCTTTATTGCTTGAACTCTTCGGTGAGCATACTCTCTGTTACAATGGTATAAACAGGAAATCCAAGAAAAGAGAGGGCTAGAGGACATGATCCTATAGTAGAGTGTACTATTTACTATTTAATTTCCAAAATTCAAGGTTTAAATCAGGAAATGATCTTAAAAAATCCCAAATAATAAATAATGTGTCTATTAATTCCTCTGTATCAAATACGAAATGGGGCTTTTGGGGCCCGTGGGAGGGTCCACGTCCATTTGGTCGGACTCCAAGAGTGGAGCGGTCATTCAAACTAAACTCTCTCTTCCCCATGTTCGCCTCAAAATGTTCCACTGCGACAAGTCTCCACTCTGTACTCCGGAATATTCTGCCCTTGGAACGGTGGGACTGCGCCTGATTCATCATGGATTTTGACCCGTTCCATGCGGCCCTGTGGTTCTGGACTAGGCTCGTTTCGTTAGTGTCAACGTCGTGTCATCCTAGCATGTGTGGTGGGATCGTGGACCTGGGGCGGGTGGTAGATCGCCAGGCTCCCTGGATTCCCTTATAATATCGCTTACTCCTGTCGCCCTGGATCTTCACTCTCCATACTCTGTACCGTCTCTTTAAAACAACCACTGTTCCTTCTAAGGGACGTTGGTTTTTTTTTTTTTTTTTGTGAATCCCATCCCACCGCAACTTGTTGTCCCCTCCACCTCACATCCCACTCACTTCCATACTCCCCTCACACTCCTTCCCATTTTCACACTTAAATTTGGGATTGCCTGTGGTGGAACTGCAAGAAGGACAAAATTTATACGACTACACTACATCAGGATCCTAGACTAGGATCTTTTCATTCACCAACATTTTTATGGCCGACTTCTGCTATCACCAACAAGCCTCCTCATCAGGCTCCCCATGGCTCCCAGAGTATGCTTATAGTCAGCCCGCCAACATGCAGGACTGGGTCAATGCTTTCCCACGACCAAGGCACACTCGTGTCATGAAGCCTCGGAGTGCTGGCAATAGTCCATCAGCAATGACTAGGAGGAGGACAACTGCAGCGCAGGGTGTTATGCATGGGACTTCCAATCAATATCAGAGCTCGCTGGAGGCCGCTCTCCTTGCCTCGGCAGTCCGCAACCCTCGCCCTATTAGCTGGCATCCATCTTCGGCTAGGAGCAGAGGCTTTTCTAACCCCACTTGTGTTCCTGAACTCCCCTCGCAGCAATATGCCCCCATGAACACAATGGCCGACCCAACGCTTAATATGAACGCCCTTTCTGTCTACGGCAGTGATAATATGCTTTCGTATCCCATGTCCGCCGGCGCTGCAATGTCACCTGATAGCTATATTCCTTTCTACATGGATTCGCAAGACCCCATGACCCTTCAACAAACCCCTGATACACGTTCAATTCCCAGCTCGCAGGTCGAGCCAATGGCATGGGACGCCACAAACCAGGTCGACATGTCGGCCATCTCGCAAACCTCCGATGGCTGGCCTCTTGACATGCTTTCCATGGCGAACATCCCTCCACCAGTGACTACCTGCCCCAGTTACGCTAGTGTGCCTTCGCCAGGCGAGATGAGTGGTCCTTCAACTCCAGACTTTCTCCCTATCCAGCAATTTGATTCTCCCGTTTCCCAGGAGAAAAAGGACATCAAGGCCGAGGAGGAGCTGGTCGGTATGGGCCTGTACAACCAGCCGGATGGCACTGCCAGCCAATCGCAGCAGCAAGGACTTTTGGGAAAGGGATTGAAACTTGAGGAGACTTTCTCACCCTCTGACGACGAAAAAGACGAGGGGTCTCAGGATGACAACGAAGATGTGAACGAGCCGGAGCCTGTTCCACATCAGACTCTTCCCCAGCAGTCTGCATCTATGTCGCACCAGTCCAACTTTTCCATGCCGAAGCAACATATGAAGCCTGCTTTGAACCTCCTTCACAAATCTTTTTTCTTCGACCACGATGATCTTGATCAGCAGGCTGTGCCTTCTGCGCAGCCCTTCCCAACTCTAAACCAATCCTGCATGAGCTACGGATATGGGTGGATTTGATTTCTTCAATTGTTCAACATTTTCTTTTCTTTCTTTGTCATTTGATCTGGACAGCGGCATAGCGTGGAGTTTTTGATTTTTGATTTCTTTTTGGGAACTTTTATTTGGGATGACTGGAGTTGAAATACATGGATACCCCTGGCATAAGATAGCTTTGAAGACGTGGCTCAACACCAATTAGGATAGTAAATTACAATGAATACAACTATGACCAATCACAAAATATCAAAAATACTTCTTTACTCTATTTATATATAAATCTAACGTTGACAGCGACCACTCTAAAATTCAATGGGTGGTTGAGAGTGTGGTACAGTATACTTGAAAAAGCTCTGATTGGCTGCGGAGTTAATTAGCATCGGAAGAACTATCCTAATGGATCAACAATCACCCGAAAATATTTCCCTCGTGCAAGAAAAGATGTTGATACGGCCAAAGCTCAAGACTGGTTGGTTTCCGGAGATTCAGTATTAATTTACTCAGATTAATGGGGCTTTGAAGATGGCAAAGGTGATCTTCACAGCATGGAAGAATAAGTCGGAGTTGCTCGAGGTGCGGAGCCAGTTCTATCCAACGGCGTCTCATGATGGTCCGGACATGCGTTCTCATGCTTGTCACATTGTAAGTTAGATAACCTGTCGAAGCTTAGCGAAAGCTCAGGGGACTGATGTGCGTTTCAGGTTGAAGCTTGGAAACTGCGCGGGAATGTTCCACACCATGTCGAGGCAACAGCCTTGTTGACCGACGCTATTCTTCATGACGATGCGCAGAACAACTCAATCTTTTCGATTCGAGCCACTTACTCTGCTGCGTTCTGTCGGTAGGTCTTGATCACTCGCTCTGTTGCTTAATCTTTATGTAGTGGCTACTTCGTGGTTTACATAGAAGACATCGCCATTCGTATTCCTTGGGCACTCAATTAATTGAATATACAGATTCGTCACCGGTCTCGTTGATTCAAAGGTTCAAGGTCCACGGAAGACCATGTTTCAACGCGCTGTAGACCTTGGTCTCCCTGCGTCATTTGTCGAATTGCGCCATGAAGCAACTCATCGCGAGCCGCCATCCTTGGTAGTACTGCGCAAAGCTACGCAGCGCTCTCTTGAGTGGCTCTGGGATAACTACTGGGCTGGAGTCGATGGCCTGAGCACAAGTGATTCAGTTGACCCCAATGATAGATCATCCGTGAAGACCCATCTTACTCGTCTTTTACGGGAATTCTCGGGCAGCTCCGAGTCCTCGGAGCCCCAACGCAAGAAGAGAAAGCGTGACCAGGACGCCTTCATTGCTACGGATGTAAACTCGGTTTGCGATTCATCAAAGGAGGGTCCTAGGCTAGTGCTTGATGTATTGATGGAAGAATCTTCATTGATTGGTTCTGAACGAAAGTATGTTCTCCTCGACATGATCTGTATATCTCACGTGTGTTTGATTGATATTGACTCTATTGAACAGACTTGGAGAATCAATGAACGCGCATTTTGACAAGTGGGACACATTCTTGCAAAAGATCACAGAGGCTCACCCCAGGTTCTTGACTTCTCTCTCTGAGGATCTGGTTCACAGTTTGTTCTTAGATGCAACCAAGGTCTCATCAAAAAACCCAACCACCGAAGGCCTTTTTCTTTGGCTTACCCACATCATGACATCTTCTTCTTGGGAGCTTTACCAACCATATTGCCCTCGCAATTACATTGTTAGCTCATGCGATGAGAACCCGAACTACTGGACCAAGTTGCTCAGCGATCGCTTACACGAGCATGGTAGTGTTAGGAGGACAAAGTCTTCCTCTCAACGAAATTCTCAAGGAACCCCTGCAAAGAAAGCCATCAAAGATACTCAACAAAATGCCGACCGAGATATATCGTCGAGCATCGACGAAACGTTAGCCGGATATGGGTGGGAACCTGTTCAAAAGTGGGATAGTAGAGCTTTGGGAGTTGCGGCGGCTGTGTAGGTCAAAATAAACTTCCACCAACTCCATGCTGCTGGCAGCACTTGTTTTTAAATAGTGAAATTCAAAAGTTCTTTCATCTATACACTCAACATTTTGAAGTGCTACTAGTATTCTTCACCATCACTGACAGGCCCACTCTAAAGCTTCTGCCAATCAGACCCGGTCCCATTAGTAAAGCTCGTCCGGAAGAACTGTTTCTCCGCATGACGTTGGATATGTCATCCGCGGTGTTTCTGTAGATCGCGATAAGCTCTCTTTTTGCTTCCCCCGCACTCGAGACATCGTATCCTTGGTGATGAGTTTTGCAAGAGCAATTAGAGCCTTCTGTTATCGACCATTCATCACAAATCAATCTCGAGCCATGCATGTTCAATCGATTCCAATGTGTACGTGCGCCTTACGCTTACAGATTCAATGCCATACCAAACCAATGAGCTGGAAGCTAAACTTCGACCTCATTATCTAGGGACGGGGAAGGGGAACAATTATGCGTATCTAGTAACAGACGAGCCGACTAAGCACTCGGTCATTATCGATCCTGCCAACCCCCCCGAGTCAGTTCTTATCATTCTAGTATCCACTGGCATGTCATGGATTTGCGAGATGTCGAGCTAACTTTCGCGGTTTCTAGGGTGGCGCCAGAGCTTAAGTCCCAGATTAGCGCTGGAAAGATTGATTTGACTGCTATCGTCAACACCCACCAGTATGTTCTAGCCCAGGATTGGCGCCGCCGAGTATAGCTTTGACTAATCGACCATAGTCACTGGGACCATGCTGGAGGCAACGATGGGATGGTAAGTCCCTGGTGAGATGAAGCGCCGGCAGGACCTTCGAACTGACTTCATCTTTAGTTGAAGGAATTTGGCAAACTGCCCGTCATTGGTGGATCAAATTGCCAGTCTGTCACGCAGACTCCTGCCCACGGCGAGACTTTCAAGATCGGCGAGCGCATCTCTGTTAAGGCCTTGCATACACCGTGCCATACCCAAGACAGTATCTGCTACTTCATGGAAGACGGGGACCAACGCGTCGTGTTCACTGGTGACACACTGTTCATCGGCGGTATGACTTGATCCACTCCATTATTTGATATTAGTGACAATCTCTAACAAAAGTATCGCCTCGATAGGATGCGGTCGTTTCTTCGAAGGAAATGCGCAGGAGATGCATAAGGCATTGAACGAGACCCTCGCAGCTTTGCCAGATGACACCAAGGTCTATGTAAGTTCCTATTCGGATTTCTCAATGAACTCAGCGAATACCATTCTGACAATTATCCAGCCTGGCCATGAGTACACTAAGGGAAATGTCAAGTTTTGCATTTCCGTGTCACAGTCAGAGCCAATTCAGAAGCTTCAGGCCTTTGCCGAGGCGAATCAGCAGACGCAGGGCAAGTTCACAATTGGAGATGAGAAGGTAGGTGCTTGAATCGATGTATAGCCTGTATAGACCGAACTAATGGTATTTTATAGCTTCATAATGTGTTCATGCGTGTGGATGTAAGTTTTCCCCATGCTCCTCCTCTCATCCAGTACTAACATTGGCCATCAGGACCCGGTGATCCAGAAAGCGACCGGCAAGACCGACCCCGTAGACGTGATGACTGCCCTGAGAGAGATGAAGAACAACATGTAGATGTATAGTGAAGACAAGTAATTGCAAGTCCACCAGTTGAAGAGCTTAACTGCCCTATTTCTTCCGGGAGATCTTCGTGCGGCCCCGAAATTGACTTAGATCAAGATAAAAAGCCGGGATCGTCGTAATAATATAAGCTTAATTTATTTAAAATTAGTATATCTTCAAATCTATTTATAAATGTGAATATTTCACCTCGATTATGCATTTATTCGGCCGTTTCAACTGTATTCCACACACAAACTCGGCATGGCGGACAAGATGGCTGAGGAATGCATGAGCGACGTCATACCGACTCCCACCCATGCAACTCCATCCATCTGCAAGCCCACCGCGCGAAGCCGCGCTTTCACCCCAAACACACCATGTCCGCTTGAATCGACACGTACAGGAGCCCCGAATTTGCGATGGATCACAATAACCGAGATGCATCCTCGGCTGCTGTGGACGAAGTACGTATCTCGAAGCGGGGTTCTTTTCAAGACACTGACCCATGCTTCTTAGAGCCACGGAGGGGCCAGCGAGAATGAGGCACAGAACCAGTTGGAAGTGAGTCAACAAAGAGAAGTTTGAGCGCATACACATAACATGTCCAGCCATCTAATGGGCTGTCTCCTAGGTCGTCTTTTATCCGGATTCAAACCACCGCCGCAAATCCTCTTTAGTGACAATGGAGAAGCCTCGATTGAGGCCCCATCATGATGCGCAAGACAGAACAACTGCATGTTACGTCCACTCCCTGATTGCGGGTGAATGGGCTGCACCGGTGAAAAATGGTGCTGATACGGGAGATGCGATTGATACTATTCGTGAGAACGATGCTGCTGTCGATGCAAGGCTCCTTGGCGAAGATAATCTTGTGTCGGTGATGGACGGCGACAATAAAACACTTAAGCTCGAACCTACAATACTTCAATCACGCCATCTAACGAAGCGACAACTGTCCGACATGGCCTGGAACGTGCGGAAACTCTCGAAAAAGCTGGGGAGCATCAAGCTTAAACTGACGGTTAAGAATGTCTTCATCGTTAGCAAGACACATGATGAGTCCCTGGTGAGCTTGACAAGGAAGGTCACTTGTTGGTTACTTTCCAAGGACCGGGATCTACCGTATACAGTTTACGTGGAGCGCCGCATGGAGACACATCCAGACTTTGGCGCGTTGCAGTTGCTGCAGGATGAACCGTCAGCTAAGGACCGGTTGAAGTACTGGGATCCTAAGCTTGCGCAGGAACAGCCACATCTGTTTGATTTTGTCATTACGTTGGGCGGGGACGGAACTGTTCTTTATACTAGCTGGCTATTCCAGCGTATTGTGCCACCTGTTTTATCCTTTGCGCTTGGGTCACTAGGATTCATGACCAACTTTGACTTTGCGGACCACAAAAAAATTCTTGAAAACGCTTTCAGGGACGGCGTGGTCGTGAGTCTTCGCTTACGGTTTGAATGCACGATTATGAGAAGTAAGGCGCGGTTGAAAGACCCGCATTCTCGCTCATTGACAGATCGCGACTTGGTTGAGGAATTGATTGGAGAGGAGGGAGAAGATACATTGACACATACTCCGGATCGAGTGTATGAGATTTTGAATGATGTTGTCCTAGATCGAGGACCAAACCCAAGTATGTACATTGGACTATTCACCCTCCCTGGGACCTGTCATTTTGTCTCTTGAAATTCCAAATTCTAACTGCATGACCCGCTAGCTATGTCTCAAATTGAACTGTTTGGTGATGACGAGCATTTTACCACGTTACTTGCCGATGGCATCTGCATTGCTACCCCGACAGGATCAACAGCGTACAACCTCGCTGCAGGGGGATCCCTTTCTCATCCCGATAACCCGGTTATATTGGTAACCGCCATTTGCGCCCATACTCTGTCCTTCCGCCCCATCATTCTTCCCGATACGATTGTCTTGCGCATGGGGGTTCCCTATGATGCCCGCACCAGCTCGTGGGCCAGTTTCGATGGGCGCGAACGTGTGGAGTTACACCCTGGTGACTATGTGACGGTGTCGGCGTCGCGATACCCATTTGCCAATGTTCTGCCACAGGATCGACGTGGAGAAGACTGGGTGCATAGTATTTCCAAAACACTGAATTGGAATTCGCGTACGAAGCAGAAAAGTTTCAAATGGCCGTGACCATCTCTGTGTTTGGTAGATGAGGGCCATAAGTCTTGCTTGGGTATTTGAAATCCGATATTATGTTGCAGGTCTGCTTCTCAGTCCCGTGGACTGAATATACAGAGTACATAGGAGTGTATACAAGGGACCATCTACATTCTATACACGTGCATCGCATCCGTATTGCCATATGCTTAGTACAGTACTAAGCTTAACTACCACCTTGTACTGGATCTGCTCTGGGGGGGAAATAAAGTAGATACCCTCACTGTTTGTAAATAATTTCATAGCCTTCAATCATGATCAAATATCAATCCATTAGCAATCGAATCGCATCTCTCTCGGTGAAAAATTTTCCTCGAGTGGATAACCGCTAGAGCTGCCTGGTTTCCGGGGCAGCCTCTCCGCCCTATAAAAAGCGGTTTCTCGCCCCAAAAGTTTCTTCCTTCTTCAGCATCTTCACCTGCGAAGTTCTAATGCGAACCTCTCACAGCACGAAGATTTCATGGCTTTGATGACTTATTTTATTGATTCATTCTTCTCTTGACTAACTTGGTAAGTTCTTACTTTTTTTTTGAACTGCTTTTCATCTCCAGGATCAGCCACGGGCTTCGGCCCAATTCATATGATGAAAATTTTTCCTACATTCGCAGTTTCCACGCTAGGCCCAAATTGAACCTATTTCTGGGCTCGTTGAGCGCAATTGTACTTCCTTGGATGTCTGATTGAATTGGCTGAATCCTTTTGGATTGATTCGCTGTTGTTTGATGGTCTTGGGGACCTGGCTAACGATGGCTTCAGAATAGGAACGGCGAACTTGGACCTTGATAGAACACTGCCCTCAGATCTCAGTTGATTGCCGTCCTACTTCAGGATACTGGCTGAATATTGTCACACTCGGCTGGATTCTCTTATTTCGCTTTTTTGGGGCTGCACCTGGTGGTGCTGTACTGTCGCTGGATTGCGGAGACCTTCCGCTTCATATATAATGCAATGTATTCATTTCTTAGACCAAACATGATCCTTGTAAACTGTAGACATGCAAATAGAGCTGTTTTTCCTCTACTAAAGACAGTCACTCTTGCTGGACATGAAGATTTCGCTACTGACTTGCACCCACGGGCGATGTGCTCCACCGTAGATCGCATCCACCAAGTCCAACCGGCGAGAGATAGCTTTGGCCCCTCAAACCACCGCGATCACGAACTACACGGCTCTGCAGGTAGCCTTGGATACCCTCTTTCAAAGGTTCCCACGAGTGCAGGCCATTGAATCGACACATTGCATTGCGTACCTATTCAGATCCAATCATGGCGGCGCCTAGGCATTCCATGCTGTCCATCAGTAACGTCGGCACGCCGCAATCCACATCCAGCGACAAGACACAAACAGCACAACAGCCACAAAGCCCTGCACCACAAACACCGGGTCTTCGGGTCCCTTCGAATCGCAAAACGATCTATGACAGACACCTCAACCGAAGCCGCAATGCAGAAATCAGCCGCGCAAGCTTCGCCTACCTATTCGGGGAGATGGTCACATATGCTCAGCGGAGGGTAACTGGGATTCAAGATCTAGAGAAACGGTTCGTACAACTCCAGACAGCTACAACATGCTGGCTCCGTCTTTGCTGGTCTCATCTATAGTATAGAATCATTGCTAACTAACCTTCACAGATTAAATGAACAAGGATACCCACTAGGCCTCCGCCTCCTCGACCTCCTTTTCTACAGAGCAACCTCCACCTCCTCCTCAGCCCTCTCCAGCTCCTCAACATCATCTTCCCCTCCAAACAGACCCCTTCGCATCCTAGCCCTCCTCCATCTCATCCACGGTCCCCTCTGGCGTCTCCTCTTCCAGCGCGCAGCAGATGCCCTCGAACACTCCGTCTCCCCCGATACCCCAAACGAATATATGATCACCGATAACGACCCCCTTGTCAACACGTACATTAGCGTTCCCCGGGAAATGAGCATGCTCAATTGTGCGGCTTATGTCGCGGGTATTATTGAAGGCGTCTGTGATGGCTGTGGTTTCGAGGCGAAGGTTTCGGCACATAATCAGCCCACGGAAATGTGGCCTTCTAGAACCGTCTTTCTCGTGCGCTTTGGAGATACTGTTATGGAGCGGGAGAAGGTTCTCGAGCGTCAGGGTGTTAAATGATTTTAGAACATTGTTTTGTGTCTTTATGGTGACACTACTGAATTAAATGGCCTTATACTATACAGGGCTCTCTTCATGTTCAAGTCCGACTTAGGTTATTCAATCCAAGGTTGAGAGTCTGAGCCTTACTACCTACTAGTAGAATTTGAAGCCCTGGAGTGCTTTAGTACTACCAAGGTAGTACATTACTGAATACATAGGTACTATCCACATGCCGGGACCTTTCTTAATTTCCTCAGCTTGAAAATTGCCTGATATTGTACATAATTTTGAATTGGTATATTGGTTTGCTTTTGAAATGCCATCATGTAGTATATATAGTACCCAAGATCCTCATAAAGATGACAAACCACACATGCAAGTAGAGCTTTTCACTAGACTCCATATAAACGCCAAAAAAGTCGAGACACAAATTGGTAAAGCTGTATTTACTTTGACTTGTTGATCATGAAGAGCTGTCCACTCGTCGTCGCTTGTCGCGGTCATCATATGGGGACGGACTGCGCTTCCGACGCTCTCTAGATCGACTGCGGTTATCACGTCCATCTTTGCGTGGAGAGCGAGACCGGGATCTCCGCCTGGATCGAACAAAACTAGCATTTGCGCCGGTTGGCCCACTCGGTCCCTGGCCTCGATCATCTCCGCGGTCAGGCATAAAGCGCTCGTCGGTTACGCCAACAGGCGGTGCATTATCGCGACGGCGGTTTTGATATCCTTCGCCAAACCGGCCAGTGTCCTCCGACTTAAGATCGCGGTAACGAGTACGACCTTTCTTGCCCAGCTTGGTCATATCACGGACTTGCATGTATTGTGGCAGGGTATCGCGAGCCACATCGTCCACAAATCGTCGACCCATGACATTGCGTTGATCCAAACCTTCTTTTTCCAGATCATCACGGAAGAACGCACCCTTGTGGAAATAGCGTTGCATGAATCCACCTTGACTGCGCGATGCCTCACGATCCTCCTTTTGTTGCGCGATGAACTCCGCGTCTTCACGATCGCGCTCTTCTTGTGTGAGATTGCGCCGGCGCTCGATCTCTTCACGTTCCTTCTCGGCTTCCTCAATCGCTTCACGCTCGCGCTTGACTCGTTTCAATTCCCGGAGCTTCCATGCTGCGTACTCGGCGTCTGGATCCACGCCGTCTTTGTCGTCTATAGCCTCTTCTTCATCAGCCTCAGCCAAGTCATCATCGTCCCAGGCTTTATTGGCTGTCGAGCGCGCGATCGCATCCTTCTCTAACTGATCGCGCACCAGCTGGTCTGCCTTTTCCTGCCTTTGAGCGGCACGCCGTGCTTCACTTTCTGCTGCCGCGTCTGTGGTACCTGATGTAGCCGCCTGTGCCTGATCCGTTGTACCTTGACCTGCAGCATTCCTCTTGTCTTTCTTGATGAACGTAGGTCGTATTAACATTCGCCGGGGGGCTTCGTCCTCGGAGCTACTCTCCTCTTCCGAGCTCTCTTCCTCTTCTGACTCTTCGTCCTCTCCTGTGGCGGCGGTCGGAGCTGGCTTTGGCACGGGAGCTCCAGCCGGAGAAGCTTGAGGTGGTGGCGCGGCCTTCGTCTGTGGTGTCAGAACAGCGTCATTCTCTTCCTCCTCTTCCTCGTCTTCATCTGTCACGAATCCTTCCTCATCGTCATCTTGCGCTTCTTGTACAGCCTTGCGAGCGGCTGCAGAAGGAAAGGAACTGGCTTTTGGAGCTTGCTGTTTGCGACGTTGTGCTTCGGCTTTCTGTCTTTCTTGCTCCTTCTGCACCTCGATATCCTCTTCATCCTCCTCCTCGGAGGAAGACTGTTCGTCGGCAACGGGCTTTCCCGGTCGGTAACGGCCCACTGGCTTGAGCGGGTTTGCGGTCATCCCGCGGTGAGAAGAGGGGAGTGGTGGAGGCATGGTTCAATGATTGGCGGAGCGGGATGGGTGATAAAGGTCAAAAATGAAATTTCAATGGAGCTAAATCATCGAAACTTCCCTGGAAGATTTAGAGGCCCATTGGGGGTCGCAGCGCAAAGTCCTGAATCACCGACGTCAAAAGGCAGCGAGCTCCCGCTTTGGTCGAAATTGATAACCATCACGTGATATCATATTTGTAGCTACGAGTAGGCGACCTGTCGTCTCGTTAATCTTCTTTCTTTAATTAGTTTCAAGGCGCAAATATCGTCATGATAATTCATTTTGATATGGAGTAACTGAAACACGTTCCAATAAATCGATTCACCAAAAAATGCCAGATTCAGCATTGATTGAAAACCGCATCACGTGCTCACGCGTCCCATCTACGCGTTTAATCGGCGACACCAATCAAGCTCTCTTCTTAACATCCCTCTCTCAACCCCGCCACTCCCTCCTCCAAGTCCATTGCTCTTGCGAATAACTGCATCAGACTCCTCAAACATGTCTCTCCAATCGCCCCGTGTGCTTCCCCAGCACCTCTCCAATTTTCACCCAAACACTTCCAACGCCATACACACCGTCCGCATCCTCGGCACAGTTAGCGCACTCCAAGGCGATACCGCGAAAGTCGCCTGTGGCACACATGGCGAAGTAACAATTCTTTTGCAGCCAGACGAGCACCTCCAGATGGGAAAGCTAGTTGAGGTTGTGGGGAAAGTGATTGATGTTGAGGGCGGGGTATGTGCTTCATTCATTCGTGACTGCGCCGAGCTGTTGGGACTCGAGTATTGCTCTTAGAGCGAGTCAGGGCATTTGAAATTGAAGAATTTGTGCTAATTATTATTTTCTTTGCAGCTGGGACTTCGAGTTCTGGGAACAACTGACTGGGGGAATCCCGCGGATTGTGGTGAGTTCTTTCCCTTCGTTTGTCACTGTTATATTGATGGCTGATATGATTCAAATGAAGACTACAAAATCTGGGAGAACGTCGTCGAGGCTACACACCGCGTCAAGACTATTTTTTACGATACCAAATAAAGCGATATCCGTGTGAACTGCTGGATGGACGAGTAAAAAAGAGGAGAAAGTGGATGCAGCTGCACATGCGGTGATGCTGTTTGCCGAGATTTGGACGATATTGGAGGGGCTGCAGTGATTATATGTTTACGGTCATCTTTCTACAGGTCTACAGGACCTATCTCCGATTCTGCATATTCTACGATGTTATGATCAAACTCTTGCCGTCTCAATCGTTCTGCGTCTTTGCATTGGCCAGTGGCTTGTCTCTATGTAAGGCCAATGGCGTAGATGTAACGTTGATGAATCTCGTCATGTAATGAATGTAAATCCTCCTGTACTTCAGTCGGAGGTCCTATAATTAGGACATGGCCAGGACCTCGGGAGCTTCAGGGTCTAGTAATTTATACTTAAGGCTCACTTTCTCTGGAATATGAGCTTTCATGGATTGAGTTACAATGTTGTGAGATATACAACCTAGCAACCCATAAATATAACAAATCGGAGCGCAGACACTTGTGATAAAGAGACATCATCTGTACATTGTTGCATTCATAATTTCTATAGTTTCAATTGTGAACTAGGCAGATGTGTTGACGCCTCAGGCACCAATATGACTAATCCACGTTGACCAATCGTTCATCCGGTTGATCCGTCAATGACGATCATATACCTACTCCTTGTATGCCATGTAGATGATGGCTTCCGCGACGTTGCGGCCAGATAGGCCGCCAGATGCATTCGTCATAAAAAGAAAACCAGTATCAAACCCAAATTTGCGACAGACCGCAAATGCTCAGTCCCCAGGGCCCCTGGCGCATGCCGCGACCTCCCCATTTCTAGTGCCACCTTCTCCAGCACAACACTCACCATATGTTGAGCTATATAAGCCCTTATCACAAGGATCTCGTCCAAAAAGCCCAAACCAAAGACCTCGAACAGCTGGTGAAACGTCGACATCAGGACTACCGGCCGAAAAACCACCACCGACCCCTGTCCAGAAAGCTTATAGTGAAGCCCGGCACTTTCTTGGAGGATTGCTCAATCATCCGACTGAGTCTAATAGACATTTTACCATTTTAAGGCACTCACATGGCTTGGTGTTTTATCGTGGTGATACTACATCGGTGACTGTGTCAATATTCTCCGATACATCACTGCCATTAGACCGCACCCTTTGGTTACAAAGCAAAGGCTGGTCTGGTAAGACCGGGATGCGCGCAAAAGCATTGCTACATTTACGCGATAGCTGGATTGACGTAACACCGAAATTGCCATTACACCCAGATCAAGTTAGCCCAGATGATGAACGAGCTTGGCAACGTGATATCAAAAAGTTTCGCAAGAAAGCCCCTGCACGTCCGCGAGACACTCATCTTCTACGTGAAACCGCAGTGGTGCGCATTCCTGCGGAAGCTGGAGATGGATACTTTCAGCTTATCCTCTGCCAAGGGCCCAAGAAAAAGGTTCTTGGTAACAGTCCTGTTTTTCGTGTTCTCTCAACCTCAGCAAGCCCCAGCTCTCTCCGTGGTGCTAGCCTGAGCACCCTTCCTCTAGAACTCGGCGCAATGATCGCCAGTCTCTACGCGCAAACAGCTGCACAAACCGTGCTCTCGCCCGCAACTGCAGCTGTAAAATCCAAGGTCAACCCGTATCGACCATCATGGTTGACTCAAACCGCGGCCCAAAAAGCTTACTCTGCTAGTGGCGCGCAGGCTAGAGTTGCAGGCATTGCCACTGGACTAACAAGAGCCTCTGGAAGAGTACCTGCTACAGAGGAATCCAACCCAGCAGTCTTCGACAATGGCTTTTCAGCCATTGAACTAGGCCCACAAACACCATTTCCAATGTCCTTCAAAGCTCGTGCAGAAACTTCACATTTACGTTTGCCTACTAGTTCTGAATATAATCCAATTCTCACGCTCAACAAAGTACCTGACTGGGTGCCCCAACAATTACGAGGCTATTTCTTTGGCTGGGCTCGTTTCAACATCGGAACTGGCAGCGAAACATCATCCGGTCCTTGGTGCGCAGCCGTGGTTTCAATTCGTACGATAGATCCCTTGCAAAGCGCGTGTGTTGATCTGTCACAACTTGCGAAACTCATCGTACGAATACGTTTACTTGACGACATTCTCATCGAAACAAACAAAGTCGAAGTCCGTGTCATGGGATTTCTTCGAATGGATGTTCCGCCCCCGACGGGTAAAACAAGCGAAGAGTTAGCAGAGGCACAGGCTACGGCAGCGGAAGCAGCTGTTCTTGCAGATGCTTACGATGAGTCAATCGTACAGAGTACATTGGCTCATATGGCATGGGCCCCGGATCTGCAGCGCCCTGGAGATATTCAACGACAGAACTTAGGGTGGGTTGATCGAACGAAGGAAGGGTGCGCTGATATACGAAATCGTGGTCAGAAGTGGATGGAGAAAGTGCCATTGCATCGACTTGGCGTTCGCTCGGCAACAGACCAAGCCAGAGAGAGACAGATTGCTGTCAATGGCTTCTATATTGTGAGGTAGCCTATATACCCTGTATTAGGCCTTGTCTTTGGAGGTGACACTCATCATCACTTCTTATTAAGCATTATCAGTAACACAGATGATGCGACGTTGTACATTATGATATATTAATTAATTTTCCTTTGCATACATGTATTTCACTGGAGAAATCATGGCACCCAAATCAATTCACAAAATTTTAACCTTGGGTCAGGTGTCTGGAATTCCAAATGCCAGGTAACATGAATCTGATATTGAAAGTCCCATATCTAATAAATATTATTCTTCAATTTAATCTAGAAATGCCATATCCCGAATCTTCCGGCGACAAGGCAAAGTTGAATTCAAGGTCCAATTGGGGCTTCAGACGCAGCTAGATTGCACTGCCTGAAAATCCGCACCTCATCTGGTTTGAAGGCACCAACAACTGAGTGGATGAGACCACGATTGTTGAACAATACTAGGTCTCCCTCCTCCCAGTCATGTGGGTATACATATTGAGGGCTGATTGCCGGCCTTTGCAGCTTGTAAACAATCTCACGCACTCGTTCCAAGTCATCAATAGTGGTGCCATCTGCACAATGGATTCGGCGGACAGCAGATGGATGGATTTGAAGGGCAAATTTTCCAGTCACTGGATTCTTCCATGCCATTGGATAAACCATGATCTTCTCCTCCTCGACAGGGGGCAATTCTGAGCTGGGCAGCTCGAGCCCTTCCGAATGTAAACCTAGACCCGTTGAACGAGAATGAGCGGAGCTCATCCAAATGTACCTGATATGAACGTTAGCTTGAAGATTTCTCAGCCAGTGAAAAAATGAAAACGTAAACTCACGGATGTGGTGCATATTCCATTTTGCTTGTTAGGACAAATTCCCGGTCCTCTGGAGATAGAAGGTCGAACATCCTCTCGCCACTGACGAAAGCTGTCGTACCGAGAGGTACATCCAATGTCTCTCCTGTTCCATCATCATACAGCAATGTCTGGCGACGTCCTTTCGGGACCGCGACCGCCAACAGTGTCGTTACTTGTGGTGGGTGCAGACCGTACAGGGCCGCATCAATGTGCCATCGATAGAAACGGGTGAAGTCATAGTCTTTGTCGTCTGGGATATGATCTTTGTGAAATGTGCGATGGTGGGGATGTTTCAATTGAATATTTTCCAGCCCTTCATAAGATGGTACGAATCCGTTCCCAATTACTTGGACTTGTGGTTGATGTGGGACTGTCTTCAGATCTGGGTGTAGAATGCTTCTTTTCGCATCAATCGTCTTGCCATGCCCGTAGTTGTCGGATACGGGGTCGAAGCGTTTTGTGAGCTCGTATTGGGCTTTGGGAGATAGCTTGTGCTGGTTCTTGAATATGACAACTTTGTATTTGTATAGGGCATTTCGAATAGTTGCAAAATGCTCATCTGTTTTATATGGTTAATCCCCGTTGTCTTTGTTCTTCCAGAGGACTTGTTGAGTACTGACCAGTCAAATTTTCCACATCCACGCCTTCAATTTGAGCTCCAAAATCTATATTGGAGCCCTTAGGTGGCTGTAAAGGCCGGACGATGGGAGGTAATACAGCCATTCTGCTAGATGAAGTAGAAAGCCGAGAGATTGTTCTTTGGGGTTGGAAAGGACGTCTCAGGAGCATGATGAAGACTTTATAAAGCTCGCTGTTCAATTGTTGATAAGTGCACAGCCTTAATTAATCCTAGCCGAGATGAGGGGATAAATTTCCGGAGATACCGAGGAAGGAGATGGACCACATTGGTCCTCATGAGAATAATATCGTCATCGCCACTGGTTCGCGAACTATCAAGTGCGGGTGAGTGCGGGCGAGTGCGGATCTTGATAACATGATCTACGGGATGCAAGGAGAAAAGAAAAAAAAAAAAAAAAAAAAACAGGATATCCCGAGCCAAGAAGCTCGGGCTTGCTTAACCCCGATCGGAAAGTTTGTCGATCTGTGGGACACCGACTTGGGAAGACTCGGCTTATGCATTAGGTGTTGGAGATTACATGATTCGTCAAGTACCGCTCATACTGTAGCATCGATCGGTCTATCCACCGAAGGGTACCCGGACAGTGAGAACCCGCAGCAGAATACCACAAGCTGCAGCTATAGTCACAATTTCAAAATTAAAGATCATTAAGGTAACAAATAGTGATTCCTCCGCTCATCAAGTCGATGCCGAATAATCGCGATTTTCTGAACGACATGTCATCGTGGCCTTTCGTTTTACCAGAATTTCCACCATGGACCCGATGCGCGAGGAGGCTGTTCAGCTTCAATGATCTCTTGGAGACCTGTATGCATATCGACTTCCTCAGGCCTCCAAGCCCACGGATCACTCCAGAACAGCATTCTGTGTCCGAAGTAGAGCACCAAAAATGCGGGGATGCCGATATACGCCGTGAAAAAGTTGCTTACCGACCATTGCGATGGGAAAAAGACCGTGAAACCATTGATGAGGGCCATGAGAGTAGCCCCCGCCATACCGAAATAGGCTCCATATGGTTGTAGTCGCGATTTGTAGGGCTGCTCGATTCCCTGTGCCTTCACAGCCTTTCGGAATCGGAAATAGACGATGCAGCAACAGATCCAGGAAAGGAAACCGGACGTGTTTGTAAAGTTGACGAACCAGTTGAACACGACGGAACTAGAGCTTCCGACGGACAGATAGGCCAAGGCTGAAAAGCAGGCTGAAACACCGACTGCATAGTAAGGGACACCCCATCGATTGCAAGATTTGAAAATGCTGGGTGCGTTGCCGGACATTGCCAATGAGTACAGAGACCGGGATGACATGTATAAGAATGAATTCCCAGCAGACCATGCAGACGTCAAAACAGCAGCGTTTACGATATGATCAAGGACTAGTGGATTGTGAGCGATCTACTGACGTGGGGGAGAAGATTTGGGTTAAGAGTATTTACCTGGGATGCCAGCGTTTTGAATACCGACAACGAACGGTGATGAGTTGACGGTGCCGTTGCCTTGAGTCAGTCGTGATGCATTTGAAGGACAAATTACACCAATGGCTAAGACACCGAATATGTAGAAAAAGACCAGTCGATAAATGTATCGTCGAGCCGCGCGAGGAACGTTGCGGCGCGGGGATTCCATCTCTCCTCCACTAATGATGATCAATTCGGGTGCAAAGATGAAAGCAATCGCACTTGAGACTGTGCACTTCAAGAGCCCCACGAAGCGACCACTATCCCCATGCGTGAGATATTCATTGAAAGACCCTGGGTGTTTCCAGTAATGAAACCCGAGCAGTTGGCGATTAGGCCCACCACCCCAGAATAAGATGAAGGATACCATAAGAAGGCCAATCAATGTAATGATCTGATTACAGAAGTGAGTCTCATCCCTTGTAAATTGAGGATTCCCTCTTCGATAGACTCAGCTCATGGCATGACTCACCTTAATCCCAGAGAACCAGAACTCAGATTCTCCATAAAACCGCACAGGCAGGAAGTTCAGGGCAATGATCACCACCATCATTATAGAGATCCAAACAGCGACATTGATCGTTCCATTTGAGTCCCAGTATCCGATGACAAGCGAGGCAGCCGTAATCTCATACGGCACCAATATGCCTAGGGAATACCAATATAGGTAGCCCATGGCAAAGCCCAGACTCCGTGAAACGTATCGAAATCCATGGTAGCTCATAGTTCCACCGTGGACCGGTAGATAAGCTCCAACCTCTGCAATTGCTGTAACAAGTCCGTACACCATGGCCGAGATGAACAGATAGCCAAGAAGTAATGAGGCAGGCCCTCCGATCGCCAGGGATTGACCAGAACCCACGAACAGTCCTGTTGGATGATACCTTGTCAGCCAGACTCAACCACAAGAAAATTTGGATGTTAGATGAATGTAATAGCTGGAGACTCACCTGTTCCAATCGTTCCTCCCAAGGCCATGAGCTGGACATGGCGGTTCTTCAGTCCTCGCTGAGTAGTCGCATATCGATCATCCAGGAAGTCCGCTTCAACCAAGGTCCGGATCTTGTGAGACTTCTCTGTCACGGCTGGTATATCCGGAACATGATCCACGGAAGCTGAGACCGTATCTGGATTTGCCATTTCGTCGAATGGTTGGGGTTTCACGAAGAAAAGGATGTAGAGATATTGGGAAGCTCAGAAAACTAAGGGGGACGCTGAAGATTTAAATGCCACCACGAGGCTCACAAGATAAGACAAAGCCCGGTAAGAGGGCTGCAGGACAGGATAGCGCCATCTCTCACTTCTCACGCCTCACTGGTGGATGCAGGATCTGAGTTTAGGGGTCGCTTATCCGACGGATACATTAGCATAGGGACAGCCCCGCTTTTGGTACATTCTGGGGTAAACACGAGGTTCCACCCGACAGGGAAGTTAAGGTGTACATACAGAGAGTTTAAAATAGCAGGAATTACCTACATGAATCCACATGAGAATAGTTAAAATATGAAGGGACCATGTGAATGACATGTCTCCACAAAAGACTCCATTTTGTCTATATCATCGCGGGAGGCGAACCGGGTCACTAACTCGACCATCACTATCTCTACATCCCACATGTGCAGGATTTACCCCTTTCGCAATAGTACTGCAATCTATAGCTACCTGAAGAGATATCGCATGATAAAAGAAATTACTGATGGACATACAATCTCAGCCAGACCGGCAGATAGCCGGTGAAGCAAGATCGCTTGGACGTTTTAATAGTGGCAAACGTGCCTTTAAGGATCAGAATCATTCACCTGGAATGCACTTGGGATGCCCGGACCGGCGACCGGACCGGCAGTACAAACTTCCAAGAGATTTAGTTTTCTCCGACCAGGCGAGCAGACAAATAGGAGGCGTGTTGCCTTATCAGTGTGCCACCAGAACGATGTAAGCGAGGAGATGGAAAAGCCGAGGTCGGCAAGGATGTATAGTTCACCCTAGCCTAAGGGAGGTCTAGCCTGGTACTTCTGACCAACAGAAGAGAGAGAAGATCAAATAACACATGTGCACGAGAAACTTGCTATGGGACCTCGAATGTATGCCAAGCTGTATTTTCTTTTGTTCGCTTAGAATGGCATCACATTTTTTTTCCCCTTGATCCATTCAACCAGTAACCCGCAAAGACCCTGGGTACTTCCACCAATACATTCATGTATAGACACATGACTAAATGCTTTCAAATTAGTCTTAATGATAGAAATGTCTCTTGTAAAGATGTGAATTGGGTACTCTCAAGCCATAATAGTAGCTCGTTTACTCGCGGCCGGAGAAGGCTTTACGACCACGGAGCTTGTGATATGGTGACATGATCGAGGGAAAGAGGTCAAATTTAACTCGATGATTTATTGCATACTAAAACATAGCCTAAGCTCAGTAAAATGCAGGCTAGTCTAGGAAGGTTACCTAAATTAACTTGCAGGCTAGTCTTCTCACCCGCTTATCCGTCTTCCCACTAGCTGCAAAGTCTAGGTAGATTTGATCCACTCATGGGCATGCATGGGTTCTCCACGGTGATATAAAACTCTGTTTACACTCGCCAGTAAACTCAAGGTGAGTATTTTGCTTTAGAATAGCTCTTATAAACCTATGATATACTGTTGTTGTGATGAAATAAGCACAATTCTGTTCAACACGATAGGCGGGAGTTGGTTGGCAAATTACTAACTTTGAAAGCACGGTGTAACATCAAGTGCATTTCACACGTTATCGAAGAAGAGAATTGCTTCATCTGAATAGCCATAATAAACTGATGTGTGATCTATAACATGAGCATGTGTAGTCGATGTGGTGATGTGGGCAACCCCACAAACCCCCGCACGCCACGGCCCGAAAGCCCATGGTGAACCCCACGATCTCCAGTAGGGTCGGCCCATCCCCGATGAGGAGGTGTGTTGAGAAGTACTCGCTGTGATCCCCGAGCGCTCCCTCCCTTAAACCGCCCTCGATACGAGTCACCTGCTTAGTGTTGCTTTGTACAACAGAACTCCCCCAAGTGGCACGTTTCTGCCGTTTTTCTTCAACCACAAGCTTGGAATATCCTTCACTAAATTTGACAACTTTGGTATCACTATTGGACTTTCTACGAGTAGGATAACTATGAAGGCTCTTGTATACACTGGACCAGGCACGATTGAAGTGCTCGAACGACCCAAGCCAGAAATCCAAGAACCGACCGACGCGGTGATACGCCTACTACATGCTTCCATCTGCGGCACAGACTTGCATATTCTCAAGGGAGATGTACCTAGTATAAAGCCCGGGCTAGTACTGGGGCACGAGGGAGTCGGTGTTGTTGAGTCCTTGGGCTCTGCTGTTCACAGTATGAAGATTGGCGATCGCGTATTGATCTCTTGTATGACCTCGTGCGGTGCCTGTCGGTATTGCCAGAGAGGAATCACCTCACATTGTCAGACAGGCGGATGGACTTTGGGAAATCAGGTTGATGGCACCCAAGCAGAATATGTCCGAGTACCTCATGCGACTCTCTCATTACATGCCTTACCTGCCTCGATCCCGTCTCTTGCCGCGGTTGCGGTGTCTGACGCGTTCCCAACTGGACTAGAATGTGGTGTTCTCAGCGCCAACGTACAGCCGGGCGGATCAGTGGTGATTATTGGGGCCGGGCCTGTAGGAATGGCCACGTTACTGACGGCGCGGCTTTATACGCCTTCCCTCATTGTGATGGTGGACCTGGATGAAGGGCGCCTTGCGACCGCCCGTAATCTTGGCGCTCATGCGACAGTGAAATCGTCCGATCCTGATGCCTATCAGCAGCTGATGAATTTGACTGATGGACATGGCTTTGACTCTGTGATTGAAGTGGTGGGCATTCCTGTCACCTTTGCGCTGTGTCAGGAATTAGTCGCAATTGGGGGGAGAATCGCCAATGTTGGTGTGCATGGCACGAAGGTAGACCTCCATCTCGAGAAATTATGGGATCGAAACATCAGTAAGTGTGCGGAAGGATGCCGATATCTCGTTGGTTCCGGAGTACATCCGGCGGAAGTTTAATAGTGTATTGATTTGATTTAGGTATCCACATGTCCCTCGTGAACGCGACGACCACACCACGACTCCTACGCTTAGTGGAGGCCGGTGTACTTGATATCGGTTCTTTGGTCACTCATCGTAAGTTGTTTGATGCATCATGGCATGTTCCTTTCTAAACGCTTGCAGATTTCCCTTGTGACGAGGCAAGCAAGGCATATGAGACATTCCAAGCTGCATCCCAGCACCACGCACTTAAAGTGGCCATCGACTTTTAATAGAACATGGGAGAACTTCGGCATAACCACGATACATTAAGACCGGGAGATAGACCATGTTGATCATTAGCTTCTCTCCCGAATCTATCTTCTTCACCCGCTTCTCCTATTATCTCTGCCTATTGTTCCCTGTTTGATCCCATCTCCTCTCTCGCATTAGATTACGTTTCAGTTGGGACTGAAAAAAACCCGCACATGCCCCACTTCCCAACGTGCGGGAAGGCCATAGGCCATGCGCTGCATGGAATGGAGTCGCCTTCGGGCTACCATGGGGCGTTGGCCCTGAACCTAGTAAACCTACTCCGTGTTTCTCCTTGGTGTTGGCCGGAACCTGTTTTCTTCCTGACCCCGGTTGTTTTGGGGTGGGCTTCCCCTGACATCACTCTGCTTCTGCTTGTTTATCTCTCCCGGAGTCTCGCGGGTGTATGGTTCCAAGGGTGGCCACCATGGGCCTTCTACAGTATTCATGAGATCGCGAGAGATTGCCGGGCAGAAATTTCATCTTATCAAAACAGTAAATAGAAAAGAATTTAAAGTATTGGGGACACCTTGCTTTCACCACTAATAAGAAGCGAGAGAATGTGCGTGATGGCCTTCCTACGCAAGCAGTAGTTCGACCCGACCGCGTGCGCCATGCAATTCGCCCCACTTGCGGGCTTTCGAGGGTGTGAGTGGCCGTCCGTGGCGGGAAGAGGCTCGTAGGCGCATGGTTAGTGGCTCGTAGTGACTGTTAAAAGCGGTTAGAGGCTTTTTGGAAGGGTTTTCCATGGCGATGCTGATTGGGTTTCCCGATTCTCCCAAGACCTTCTTGTGCCTCCGAAGAAATTCTTCGGCTTCGGTGATCCCCACTTCCAATTGACTTTAGGCCTTTTCTTTTCCCTGGGGCTTTTTCTGTCTCTGCGATTCTTCTTCCTTTTATTCTGCCACCTCAGGCTTCCATTCCTTCTTTTTTTCGTTTCTTCCCCCAGGGAATTCTGTCTTGGCCGTCTATTCTTGGTCCCATTCGCGATCTATACTACCTATAGAAAGCCGCGAGACCTGCCACATGCAACACAGCTTGCCACTTTAAACCCCCCTCCCCACGATTTCGATTCACCATGGCAGTCGACGCAGACTTTCGCCCTTCGTCAGGGAAATCCGCGGACATCGCCGAAGCTGGTACCGGTACCAACAAGGCGGACCGAACCCTGGAAGATCTTGGATATACCCCGGAGCTCGCGCGTAACCGTTCCATCTGGCAAGTCACTTTTATGTGCTTTATCTTGTCGTCTGTGCCCTACGGATTGTCAACAACTCTTTACTACCCGCTGGCCGCTGGTGGCCCAGCTAACATCATCTGGGGTTGGGTATTGGTCTCGTTCTTGATTCTCTGCGTCGGGATTTCGCTGGCCGAAATCACTTCGGTTTACCCAACTGCTGGTGGTGTTTACTACCAAACCTTCGTTCTATCTCCACTCTGGTGTCGTCGCGTCGCCTCTTGGATTTGCGGGTGGTCCTATGTTGCTGGAAATATCACCATTACCCTCGCCGTCAACTTTGGAACCACTTTGCTGTTAGTCGGATGTTTGGATATCTTCGAAAAGTCCCCCACTGCTGGTCTCGCCGATGAACCTTATCAGACATTCTTGATCTTCTTGGCTATCACCTTCCTGACACATGCGATTCCCTCCTTGGCAAACAAGTACCTGCCATACCTTGAGGTAAGCTAATCTATTTTCTTCAAGACCTGGGAAGACCGAGCGCGGATCAGCTCAACGTCATGAAGAAAATCGTTTTCACGTGCTCTCCTTCCTGGAATGGACCTGTGGACTAAGTGCTAATTCAAATGGTGATCTACAGACATTCGCTATCTTCTGGACTATCGCCGGTTTGATTGCCATTGTTGTGTGTCTTCTCGCCATCGCGAAAGAAGGTCGCCGGGATGCTGCTTGGGTCTTTGGAGAATTCATACCCTCAGCTGGCTGGCCAGCTGGTTGGTCGTTCTTCATTGGTCTTCTGCAGGCAGCTTATGCCACCTCGGCGACCGGAATGATTGTCTCGTAAGTCATTCGAACCGATAGCAACAACTGTGAATGCCTGGAATTGTCAATAGGCGTGCTAACAGAATAATCCCAAATAGTCTCTGCGAAGAAGTGCAAGAACCCGCAGTCATGGTCCCCAAGGCTATGGTCGGCACTGTTTGCATTAACACCATTGCTGGTCTCCTCTTCTTGGTCCCCGTCTGCTTTGTTCTCCCTGATTTGACTATGCTGGTCAACGCCTCCCAGCCCACTCCTGTGATCTTCCAGAAGGCCATTGGGAACAACGTTGGTGCATTCCTTCTCTTGGTCCCCTTGCTCGTTCTTGGAATTATCTGCGGTGTCGGGTGTGCAACTGCCACTTCTCGTTGCACTTGGGCTTTTGCGCGTGATGGTGGCATTCCTGGCTCTGGCTGGTGGCGTGTTGTCAACAAGAAGCTCGATATCCCACTCAACGCTATGCTGCTGGGTATGGTGATCGAAATTTGCTTGGGTGCAATTTACTTTGGTTCTACCGCCGCCTACAACGCCTTCTCCGGTGTCGGTGTCATCTTCCTAACCATGAGTTACGCTTGTCCCATTGCTGTATCTTTGTTCTTCCGTCGCCGTGAAGATGTCAAGAACGGCAACTTCAACTGCGGCATTTTCGGTGCAATCGCCAATGTCATCGCCCTCTGTACGTCTTTTTTGTTTACTTATTTCATTGTTTCCCTTTCTTTTCCTGGTTGGAAAATCAATTTTCCAGCTCTGGGTTTGCTAATATAACGTTTTTAGGCTGGAGTCTTCTTGCGATTCCATTGTTCTGCATGCCAACCTTGAGCACCGTCACCAAGGAAAGCATGAACTACGCATCAGTGGTATTTGTTGGATTTGTGCTTATCGCAGCTGTTTGGTATGGTGTCTGGGGCTACCACAACTACCGAGGCCCTCCTACCGATGCAGTAGAGCACGACAGCGACTCGATGCCCGAAGCAACCGCCGATCTCCAAAAACCAAAACTTTGATAGTTCTCCGATTGCAACCCCGACCCCGAATCCCCACGAATTCGACTCTTAATCTTCTGCCGCCCGCTTTTCCTTCAGTCCGCGCAGCTACTTCCAACCCCATGTTCTTGATCCTCACCATCGCAGCATGATTCCACACGCATTTCTTCCCGCTCGTCACCGATTACGTCCGCGACTCGATGGTCCCTTGCAGCTCTATTCACCCTCCTAGAATATTCACCGCTGACCTTGCGCCCCACCCAAAAAATTACTCCATACGCAACATCGATACCCTGATGCTCGAAGACTTTGCCGACTTTCCAAATGCGCCTTCGTAAGAATTTCGGGACTTTTCGCTTCTTCGATTAGATGTATATAAAAGGGTTGGCATTGTGCTACGTGCTGGATCTGGACCTTTCAATTTGTATATAATATGCGCGTTGACCGGGCATAGCTAGCTGCGATTGCGTTTAATTTGCTCACTTGATATCCTTGGGGTGATGTTTGGGGTCTAAAATATGGTAATCGATACTGATCAATTCACTGCAATTTTTGGAAACAAAAATAACGCCTATTTCGTATGATAAATTGATGCCCAGGCTGGGAATTCGAAAGTATCCGATATGACTTAGCAGGGATGTACACATCGAGTTGAAGTTTTGTCTCGGAGTTGGCCTTTAGCCTGTGGCCGTTCACTTCAAATGTTAGACCCTTGCCAAAAGGCTTTTTTGTTTAATGATTCTCATCAAACTTCTTCTCACTCGTGCATGTGCTTTTCTAGATATATGAACACATCCCGTTTTTATTTTGAATACATGCAGATACATGCACTTCAATATCAGTGATATTGATACTCAGAGAAGCTTCCTAGTGTTTTTTTTTTTCTATAGATGTCGTTCGTGTGGTTGTGAATAATTGGTTCTTGGAAGCTTGCATTTACAAATAGGTGCTGGCAGTGGGAAGACTTCATATGCTACACATGTACTACTAATAGTATGACAACAATGTAGGTAGTACTGGCATACACAGTAGCCCTCTTTTTATTTTGATGGAAAACTTTGAGAAGATTTGATTATAGAAATTGACAATTTAATTGCGCTTGATTTATGCATCATGCAACGTGACTGGTAAAATGACCAACGTGTATCTATAAACTTCATGCGACTTGTAAAACATCATATGCACATGAACAAAAGCTATATAACAAGAATGAAGAAACTCGGGGTATTCAAAAATGAAAATCAATCAAATCTTTACGCATCTTCCGCATGCTCGGTTCCTCTCTCCTTCTTGCGGCCACCGTTCTCATCGTCCCAATCATGGCGACGAGGAATTTCATACTTGCTGCTCTTCCAGGGCTTGACATTGTTCACGTACATGAAGTCAAGTTCCTCCAAGGTACGACCCTTGCCCTCGATGACAAAGAAGTAAACGACAAAGGCAGCAACGAAGAGACAACCAGCGAAGACATAACCGTAGGCAAAGTCAATGGCACTGGTGATGAAGGAGGTGAAGAAACTGATGAGGAAGTTCCAAGCCCAATTGGAGGCAGTAGCCAGGGCCATACCCTTGGCACGGTACTTGGAAGGGAAAAGCTCAGCAACGATTGCCCAGATCATGGGACCCCAGGTCATGGCGTAAGCGGCGATGAACAGACAAGCCACAACAATCATACCCTTTCCAGCGCCGGGGGTGTTTTCAGGGTGTTCACGGTCGAGGACGAAGTGACCAAGAGAGGCAAAGATCATGAACATAACGAACATCCACAGAGCACCGAATATAAGAGACTTGCGACGGCCAAAGTTCTCAACGACATAGAGACCACCGAAGGTAGTACCGAAGTTGACAGCACCCAGAATGACCTGAGTGACGAAACTGTTGGAGATACCAGCACCCTCGAAGATGGTGGTTCCATAGTAGAAGAAGTAGTTGGAACCAGTAAGCTGCTGCAAGCTTTGAAGAACCATACCCAGGACAATACGGTAGAACATGCGGGGGGCAGTGATGAATTCGTGCCACTTCTGGCCCTCGGATTCAGCTTCGAATTGCTCACGGATCTCATCCATCTCTTCAAGAATACGAACATGGTGCTCAGGGACACCATACAGCTTGGCTAGGGTGCGTTGGCAACTCTCAACCTTGCCGTGACGGAACTCGAAACGAGGGCTCTCAGGGAAGAGGGCCATACCACCTCCAAGGACCAAAGCGAAGAGGAAGGTAAGACCAAGGGTAATACGCCATTGCTCTGTACCATTGAGGGTGTTGGTACCCAGGTTGATACAGTAGGCCAGGAAGATACCCAGAGTAACGAAGAGCTGGTAGCAACTGATCATGGCACCACGAATGTGGCGGGGTGCGCTCTCACCCATATACATGGGCACCAAAAGGGAGCAACCACCTACACCGAGACCGGTGATGGTACGGCCGACAACCATCTGATACCAGTGGCCGGAAGGAGAGGAAATCTGGACAACAAGTCCAATGATCAAGATAACATTCCAGAGACTGATTGACCACTTGCGGCCCAGGAAGTCCGCCAAGGGAGCACCGACTAGGGCGCCAACCAGAGTACCAATAGAAAGCATACCAACAATCAGACCAGCGCGGACATTGGTCAATGACCATTCGCCGTTGATGTACTGACCATATCGCAGCAGATAGTTATCCATATCCTGGAAACCGGAGATCTGACCAGTATCATAACCAAACAGCAGACCACCCATGGAGACGAAGAGGGTCATGACCATAGATCGAAGGGTGACACGCGGGATAGGTGTGTCCACGACAGGGTTCATAGGCTTCTGAACGGGACTGTTTGCGTAGGAGGTATCCGCACTCGACTGGTTGACAGGAGTGATAGCCTCCCCATGGGAGGGAGATCGGGCGTTCATGATGAACCCGAAGAATAGGTGTTAAGCAGGTTCGGGGCGTGTAATACAAAAGGAGTTGAATATAGTAGTAAAAGGTGAACCCAAGGAAGGTAAAGTAGAAGACCGGAAGATTATAAGAGGGAGTAAGGGTTCAAATGCCCACGGGGAAAGGAAAAAGAAAAAACAAAAAGCACAACTCCCAGGGAAAACAGGGCCTTTTTGTATTTCTGCAGGGACTCGAGCAACGTATCCGTCATCATTCGCCGACAGGCCTGAGTGGAGAGGCGATTGTGGAGAAATGGCCCTCGCAACGACAGTTTTCCGGAGTACATAATACCCCATGGCAAGCCGAGAGCCGTACGTATGTGTCGGCGTATGCCCCGTCCTTTCGTAACGCTCCAGCTAGAAAAGAAACCGGCCGAAGCCGACTCGCACGGCCCCGATGAACCCACTTCAATAAGGGGAGAGAGCCAGCCAGGATGAGTTCCAGGGCCGGATCGGCCGTGGTTCGCTTCTTACGGATACAAGACGAGACGGTTAGCCGAAGTGGCCGGCCATAGGAATCCTTCCGGGTTACCGCCAGGATGCGTGGCGAACCCGGTCATCACGAACCCGATGACATGCTTGGCTCGGGATCTGGGTCATTTCTTGATCGGAGCCGAGATATCTCTGGCTTCTAGAAGGTTTCCTGCATTCTTTGGAGCCTTGATAATCCGGAAGCGAAGCATCTCTACCATTGCACGGGTAAATCTTTTGTGGTAATTTCCAGCTCCTTTTTTTCATCCATGATTTTTTTTTTGACTAGACTCTCGGCTAGGTATATTCTGGAGAAAACGCAGTGGGCCTATTACATAGTCGTAATACAAAGCCGGGTGTTCCGACCCCAGGCTCTCCGGACTGTTCCCCCAACTCATGCCCGATATGTGACTCGGTGAGTCGCACTGCCCCGGGGCCTCTCCAGGAAAGGGTGAACGGCCAATAAGTATTCTGAGGGGTAATTGCGGAGTCTGGAGAGCCAACAGGGCTACTGCACGTGTGATGTATCCTGACATCAGACCTGGTCCTCTCCATCAGGGGCCTTGTACCTCATTATACACGCTGAAAGTCTTAATTTCCCATCTCCACCCTGTGCTGGTGCCCCCAATCCGTACCTAAACCCAGTCCAACAATGAAATTTTTAATTTTTCTATTTCCTCTTAGTAATATCCTCGCTTGTCCAAACACGAACATTAACTTTTGCTTTTACCTCTCGGCCATTGGCCGTCAATACTAGACAGTGGCGCCGCCACTCCCGAAGCGTGGAGCTGGGTACGTCACTGCAGAGTTTTCAACAATAAACGCCAGGAATGTCACGGTCGCGCTCCAACAACGATTTACAGTGAGGGTTGCGATGAATATATATACTGGATGATGATACCAACGTGCACATGTGTCTCATGTAGACTTGCATCCATGCACGCTATCCATAACAGGATTTCTTTAGATCTAATACCTACATATTCGTAATCCAGGTGATTTCATCTTTCCTTTACTGTTGTGGTTGCAGCGCGCCTGCATCCCGCTGAGTAATTCCGGAGTAGCTCTTATCCTAAACATTTTCGCGTGCAGCCTCTGAAGCACCGAGTACAACCTTTGGCCCGATCGCTCCGGCCCCGTCGCAACATTGAACCCTGGCGAAATCCTCGGTTGGAAGAAGCCGGCACCATTATTGGTTCTTTCAGTCACACGACACGAAGATAAGATTGATTTCGGGGTCTTCGCGGTAAAACTCTGTTGGACAGTCTCATGATCTTGAAAGAGGCCAATCCGATCGGAAAAGGTGACAGTCCCGGCCGGGTCGACCTAGCTGTCATTAGGCAGGCAGAACATTGGAATTTGTGAACTAGAAAGATGCCATGATGTGTACCGGCTCATTCATATTTCCAAGACCCAACATTGGATTCACTGGGCATTCTAAAACATCTCTGCTAACATTTGAAGGATATGGGGAGAAGCAGAATCTTCAAATGTTGAAGCCAGTTTAAGTACTATGTACTAGTACTACATATAATACAATATCTTTACAAATTCAAGTTCTGACCGAGGTAGTCCAGATTGAGGTCAAATTAAAACATCAATTTACTGAACACATATTATTATATTCTGTGTGATTAATCGTTAGGTATTAGTACCGTGACCTAGATACATTATGTAGAACATTTGAAATTGAAGTTCCCTTCATGAGCGCTCTTCAGATTAAGTATATCCGGGGCCTCCACATCCCCAACTTGAACATTTGAAGTAAGCATTTTTAAACATCACCATTTAACTAAGCCATGTAGTAACTTGAAGCAACATTTTGAATTTAAGCCCTGCAGAATCAAACACGGACGTTGAAAAATTGCGAGATTGAAATCCCACCAGTCATGGAAGATCCTGTCCAGGTCTGTAACGCCTCCATCAACCCCAAACATCCCACTCAGCTGAATTTCCCCGCTCTCATTTCCCTTTCCCCAAACAACACGGAGCCACGGCAGGTCCAATGTGTCAGTTTAATTCGCCCATATTCCAAGGTTGTCGCGGCGCCGTGTCCGTTTCAAATGTTCGAAATGTTGGTTCTCGAAGGCTTTGAGGAGTAACTATAAAATAAACACGTTGGATTAATCAGTCATAAAAGTTCAATTACTTCATTTCATCGATCTAGGCTCAACCGTCGAAGTATGAAGCTCCTTATAGTATTATCTGCGGCTAGCCTAGTGTCCGCCCAGGTAGCACCATACGGGCAATGTGGTGGGGGTGGTTATACTGGATCTGCGGTCTGTGAGACAGGATGGGTTTGCCAATACCAGAATGAGTGGTATAGTCAGTGTGTTTCGGGTAATGCGCCACTTGAGCAATGATGATAAGACATCACAATGACATGGGGGTGACTCTTTCATAGGATCTTCCTCTAGTACTACAAAGGCAACCACCACGACGACATCGACCCATTCCTCAACATCTTCGACCAAGACAACATCCTCTTCGACCTCTTCGGCATCTTCTTCGACTTCTACCAAGGTCGCGTCCTCGACCGACTTTCCGAATGTCACAGGGCTAAATTTCACCATTGATGGTGAAACAAGTTATTATGCCGGGACTAACTCATACTGGATTGGGTTTCTCACAAATGACGATGATGTTGATCTTGTCATGACCCATTTAGATGAATCAGATCTCCGCATATTGAGAGTCTGGGGATTTAACGATGTTAACACTGTGCCTTCTTCAGGGACGGTATACTACCAGCTCCTAGAAGATGGCACAGCCACCATCAATACAGGCGCAGATGGTCTGGAGCGACTTGACTATGTTGTGTCATCGGCTGAAAAGCACAATATCAAGCTCATCATTAACTTTGTCAACAATTGGTCAGATTATGGTGGTATGGCCGCGTACGTTACTGCTTTCGGTGGTACTCAGACGGGTTGGTATACAAACGATGATATCCAAACTGCCTATCGCAACTACATCAAGGCTGTCGTTTCACGTTATATTGATTCGCCAGCAGTTTTGGCATGGGAATTGGCGAATGAGCCTCGCTGTAATGGGTGTGATGTATCTGTGATCTATGACTGGGTCAAGACAACTAGCGCATATATCAAATCTTTGGATTCGAACCACCTTGTTTGCATTGGAGATGGTAATGTCACCCTTGAAACAAACAGAATCTAGGGCCTTGATGAACAAAGCTAATAGTTTGCGAATAGAGGGATTTGGACTGGACACCGAGTCAGACGGCAGCTATCCCTACACATATGGCGAAGGCTTGAATTTCACCATGAACCTAGGCATCGACACTGTTGACTTTGCCACATTCCACCTTTATCCAGATAGCTGTATGTGTGAGATGCGAAATTATACGATCGTGTTATGTACTAATTAGTTACATATAGGGGGAACTACCTACTCGTGGGGCAATGGATGGATCACGGCCCATGGAGCTGCATGCGCTGCGATTGGAAAGCCATGCCTTTTGGAGGAGTATGGAGTGTCATCTAATCACTGTAGTGTAGAGGCTCCATGGCAACAGACAGCTCTTGATACCAAAGGCGTGACAGCAGACATGTTTTGGCAGTATGGTGACACTTTGAGCACTGGCCAGACATCCGATGATGGTAACACCATTTACTATGACTCTTCCGATTTTACATGTCTTGTGACAGATCATGTTGCTGCCATATGATCTGACTAGAACGTGAGATGAAAATCGCTAAAGATACTTGAATGGTTTCCAATTGAGCACTCTCTGGATTTCTTGCTATGATTCCCATGCATTTTGTACGTTGAGACAAAATGACCGCTTTTCATAGTATGCAGGCTTCTTCTGAAACGAATTTAGACTACGATGTAGAGATGACTGCATTAAAGTGTTTTAAAGGTGAGTTCGGACCAATGGAATCAAATTGAAATACCATCAAGCGAATATGCAGTCTAAAGAAGATCTTCCAACCCTTCGCATGGCCCCAAAACCCTAATCTTTCATGGCGTCGTTGCTGTCACCCTCCCCCTCGGTGTGCAAATCGGAGATTGCCACATCCTTTTCATCCGGGACCTCCATGTCGTTTTGCGACAGTATTTTTTTCCTAAGGCCCGTTTGATCTTTTGTAGAAGTTGTTCCATCTTTTCAATTCGCAATTCCAGATTTTCCATATCTAGGCGGGTATTGGCATTACTGTCCTTCAGCTCGACCAGATCTTCATGAATGGTAAATGAACTCTCTTTGATTTCTCCGTCATCTCCTGCAGGGGCCATGATTGGCTCGGAAAGATCTTGGGAGCGAATAGACTATTGATCTGGGTCTTGGGCATCTTGTAATAAATTGCTGTAGATGGGAAGTGCGAGTTGCTAGTTCGTTCTCTGGGACCAGAAGGTTGCCATCGGCCCCTGGTACGAGTAGTGTCCACTCATACTCCGGCATGATTCTATGAAAATATCTGCTTTTCACCCAGAATATATTCTTGTGTCTGACCCTATCAACGGCCCCTTCCAAGGTTCATATGTCACGATATCATGAATGCGTTCTGGTGTAATGGCAACTCGACCCTTGCCTGGTAGTGATGCCATCGCATATCCTTTCACGTTGACTTGGCCGGCTGTAGGCACGTAAATGTTGGGATAATCAGTCATTCTGATAAGGCTTCCATGAATTTCAATGTCAGTATCTGTTTAACTAAAAGCTGCCTGAAATTGAGAAGAAGAAGCGAAGAGTTGAATCGACGATAATATAACGAATGATCAACTGGAAGGCTTCAATGTGAATGAACTGCCGCCTCAAACATTTGAATGAACCTTGAATGTTTATTGTGGCTACCAATTACCTTGTTAAGTAGTGAATATCCCTAATTTTCCTCAGACTTGGAAATTATGTAGGTTGACTTTCTCAGGCACCAAAGGAAATTATATGATAGAGGCCATTCTAACAAGATCCCACATGTGCAGTACATATGCTATTCATAATTTAATGACTAATAACAATCCAGTGTAACTTTGAATAGAAGAAGAAAGCTGACATCCTTACAGGATTATAACTTAGATCGATCATTCCCCTGGCGAACGACCAACCGATCCTTTCTATCTGTTTCTTGTTCGCGTTGGCGTAAAACTCTACGTAGAATCTTCCCACTAGCACTCTTGGGAATCTCCTTAACCAGCTCGACTTCTTTGATCCATTTATGCCGAACCTTGTTATCCTGCACATGCTGGATCACATCGCGCAACAAAGAAACAATAGTCTGAGAGTCGCTTTTATCAAGGACCTCGGGCTTCAAGACCACATATGCCTTTGGACGCTGACCCGTGTAATCGTCTGTGATGGCGCCCACGGCCACATCCTCAATGATCGGATATCCCAGAAGGAGATCTTCGAGCTCAGCCGGGGCGACGGCAATTCCCTTGACTTTGATCATTTCTTTAATGCGATCCGTGATAGTAATAAAGCCCTCGCGGTCGATGAATCCAACGTCCCCCGTATGTAGCCACCCCTCAGAGTCAAATGTTTCATGTGTTGCTGCATCGTTGTTCAAATAACCCATAACAATCTGAGGCCCACGTGCAAGAATTTCGCCGGGCTCATTGTATCCCAGCTCGGTTCCAGTATCAACCTCCATGATTTTGACTTCGGTATTCGCAACGATTGTCCCGACCCGATGAGCGTACTCGTAGGTTGATTGTTCCTGTGGATGAGCAGTGATACAGCTACAAGACTCTGTCATGCCGTATCCCTGCTTGAAACCCGTTTCTGGGAAGCGCCGTTGGAGTTCTTGGAGAACTTCTGCTGAAAGTGGAGCGGCGCCAGAAGAGAACCTGCGCACATGGGACAGATCGTAGTCTTTGACGATTGGATCTCGGAGAAGGCGAATAATAATCGGTGGAACAAGAAGAAGCTCGGAAATCTGGTATTCGACGACTGTGTCGAGCATGGTCTTCATGGTAAACGCTGGGAGCATATACACCTCTGCATTTCGAGCCACAGGCAAATGCATTTGATGAACAAGTCCCGTTACTGGAGAGGATAGGATCAGTGATGTTTCCGGTAGTTCAAGATGAAGACTAGCTTACTATGGAAAAGTGGTAAAACGGCTAAGACCTTCTTGTGTTCCTTAGGAGTCAGTTGAGCAACTTGTAGACACTGCGCGATAACGTTATGATGCGAAATCATGACCTAGTTTGGGTATTAGCAAAGGATATCTGGAAGAACAAATTGAGGGGAGTGGGCTATTCTTACAGCTTTGGGAAGACCTGTTGTTCCACTACTGAAGCTGAGAAACCCACAGAGGGTCTTGTTGCTCTGTCCATTCTGTAGCTTGAAAGGCGCAATTTGATCAGCGGGACCAAACTTTTGACCAAATGCGACGAGATCTTGAATTGTGAGGAATCCCTTTTCCTGTCCCTCCAACAGAATGATGCGCTCTTGGGGGATTCCGGCATTCCTCGCAGCTGGGATTGCAACTGGAAGGGCGGATTTGGCTGTCATGAGAACCTTGGCATCCGACTTCTCTAATGCATATGTCATTTCTTCGATATTGTAAGCTGGGGATGCCCCCGAAATCATGGCCCCTGTTTGATAACCGCAATTGTGTTAGATATGATGACCTGGGCAAGTCTTCAAAAGAACATTTGAACTTGATGGCGATCAGGGTGGAACCAAGTCATACCGATGCGATTAGTCGCGAACATGGCCACTGGGTACCACACCGTGTTGGGACTAAAAAGCGCCACTGTTTCTCCAACAGAGAGGCCAAATCTTCGATTTAATGCGGTGGAAATAAAGGTTGCATATTCTTTGATTTGATCATATCGGAGACGTTCTTTTGTAGACGCGTTGGTGAAGCCCCCAAGATGGGAAGAGGCTTCTTGCTGCAAAGGGGAAGATGGCCCTTCGAAAAGCCAATCCCATGTTGTAAGATCCTCGGGCACTAAGAAAGAAGATCAATCTCTATTCCAAGGGGATGAGTTGAGATATCCTTCGCGAATGATTACCTGTGATCTTTGGCTGTGCGGATGTAAATATCATCGTGGAGGAGCGTGGTGAACAGAGATGAAATGCCCGGGTACCAAAGACAATCTTCTCAAGGATATTGAAAGGTGAAAGATGAATAGAGTAGACAATGCCGAGAAAAGATAGCACAGTCCTTGGGGTCAATGCAGGTTAGAACTTCGGGAATGCTCTCTCGCGTTGAGAAATGAAAAGCGGGGGTTTATGTAGATCTCGCCCAAATGTTTGTAAACCCAGTCAAGTTCAAGCGAAGCATTACATGTAAGAGCCGACGCTTTTGCGATCCGATTATAGATTATCCATGATCACCACACATCTGCTTCGAGAGTTCACGAGCCCAGTTGCCTATAGTCTCCATACTGTTATTTTCTTGGGATCCCTTTTACACAAGAGCAACTTCCTCGGAATTCGCATGTTTTGACCTCTCAGTCAGTTGTACAAGAAACAAGCTCGGCTATTCGGCTTCGTATGCAACATGCGGGGATTGAGGGGAAATCAATCCCCCACGTCACGGTATCTTATTCAACGATGCAGGGGGTAATGAACTGCAGTGCATAGCATAACAATGCGCGAATGAATACTATCTCTTGTTTTATCCAAATTTCAACGATCTTGGGAATTCTCGCTGACTATAAGAAATTGGCCTGGCTGGCTGGCTGGCTGCCGATGCTTGCATACCAGTGTCTGTTTACTATCTACTGCATAATAAATGAGGAGCATTCTGAATGTTTAGCATAGCTGAATGCAATATAATAATATTAGAGAGAAGATGCACATCATGGTCATCTAAATGGCTGTCAAACTAGCCCAGGTGGCTCAGATTGACTGTATGCACATATATGGGAGTAGACCTCGCCAAAAGGGAGGTGGTCCCATGTTCCCGCGCGGGAATTCCCTCTAGTGGGGAAGGGAAGGGAATTTTAAGGGAGACGGACATAATGTGTACTCCCGCGGGACCACATTTGGCGAGGTCTACCAGTGGTAAAGTTTTGAACTCCTTGACCTGATCAATTTGCTGGGAAATAGGCAAGTTGTTAACCAAAAGAACTCAAAAACCGCAAGTCCTCCTCTTTCAACGAATAATTGTGCAACTTCTCCTCTAGCCCCATCTCTCTCAAGACCTCGACGCCGTGACCGCGGACGTCAATTTGGAGACCCGTTGTACGAAGCTGAGGGAAATGTTCGATGACAGTGACATGGTGTCCAACTTTCGAGAGCAAGAATGCAACAGAGATGTCTGCAATGCCAGGTCTACTGACCAAGACGCGGAGTTGTGTCATGTTGGTGAAACGGGCTTTAGGTGAGAAGTATCAGATACTGGATAGGCTTCAATGAAGACATCTGAGAAAAGGGACCTCCAGTGGTGTACTTTTACATCCAGTTCTAAGCACCGATAAGATCATCACTTCGGCCGAGATTATCATGGTTTCCATCAATAGGTGCTGGTGATGGCCGATATGGCTGAATGGGTAGAACCTTGGAATTGACGATGTGATTGTGTTGTGGCGGCCTGAGGCCACAACAGTAGTGCTGCTCTTCCACACACACACACACACACACACACACACACATATCACCACGATCGCATATAGTAGAATAATAGAGCGGCGTTTTCCGCCGATCTTCCCTCCTAATCTGTAGTCCATGCCTGCGCAACTGGTTGTCTTCGGGAATTTCCCGAAAGAGTAATAAAGCAATTGAAACTTGTCTTTTATAAATCATCAAGGTTGTGGTGAAAGGAAACAGAAATTTATAGAGCAGTTATTGGTGTAACACAGACTCGGAGAGTTCAATGTTATCTTAATGGAAGAACTTGAAGGTTTATGATATTATGCTGATAACCGAAATCTAGAAATAATTAATTTTGCTGTTCGCCACTTGCTATTAAATCCATACTTTTATTCAAATGTTCTCTTCAAAAACGTCCACCGATCATTTTGCATTAATATTATGTGCTCCAAACTGTCAACACCGGCACCCGGAAACTTGATCGTGACACTCCGGTATAACTTCAAATGTTCTTCAACACAGAGGAACCAAGCTGACGATTATAGATTCAATCCCTTGTTCTGCTTCTTGTCAAGGCGATAATGCTTCCACATCATAATAGAAGGAATGAGCAGAACAATCAGGCATGTGGCTGCGATAGCCTCATACTTTTGGGTATAACCCCATGCAAAATTGATAGCATCACGTATAGCAGTTCCAGGGGCATAGCCTAACTGCGAAGCATAGCCACCAAGGTATATGGATTCCCAGTCTGACTGAGCACTTGCTGGGAGTGCCTTTCGAAGTCCCTGGGGGAAGGTATTGGTGTAGACTGCGGCAGCCACAGCATATCCAATGGCACCACCCACATTGGAGAAGAGGCCAATCATCGAAAGAATGATCGGAATATTGTCGCGATCGGATGCACACATACCAGCCATCTGTTCTCCGATAACCAGCATACCACCGGAAAACGCGATGAAGATTTGACACATGATCACGTACCCAATATCTGAATCTTGGCCGCGGAAATGGATCATCAAGCCAGCACCCAGGAACATAAGAGGGACGGCGAAAAAGAGACAGGAGTACTTGAATTCTCTCACCAAGCGAATCCAGAAGCCAAAGATAGGAGACCAGACACAAGATCCAATTGTGTAGATTCCGGTCATATAGCCAGTCAGCTTGACATCGAGGTTGTAGACAACCATGACAAAGTAGTAGAAGTAGCTGTCCCAGCAGTAAAAACTGAAATAGGTGATGGAGGAAACCAGACAGGCACCAAGAATGGTTCGGTCACCTAGTAGGTTATAGGGGATAAAGTGGGTTCGCGCGAACCATTTCTCCCAGATGGCGAATACGAAGAAGAGACAAAAGCCAACAACCACCTGAGCGATGAATGAGGCATCGTGGTACTGTGTACGACCGTAAGTCGCGAGACTAAAAGGCAAGAGGAAAAGGATAAAGGCAGCCATTAGAATCAAAGCCCCCACAACTATTCATCGTATCGATTGTTAGTTCTGGGTCCCATATTGAAGAATGCGGAAGAGGCAATAGGGGGGAAAGAATGAACAGAGTAGGGAGAGACGTACCATCAAACTCATGGATATAATGAGTGATCGATTGAAATGCAGTCCTGCCGCTTGGCTGTCTCACAAAGATACCTTGCTTTTGCGCCTTTTTTTCGTAATATTTGAAAGTGATAATCAAGGGAGCGAAAACGACTGGCTGGATGATGCAGAATGCGCCGTACGCCCATCTCCAACCTCCCGTTTTGAGGAAAGAGCTGGCGGCCAGTGGACCTGTGAAGGCAGTACAGATATAGGGCGTAGTTGAGAAACCTATCGCGAAAGCACGATTCCGCAGACCGGACGTATCGGCGATGAAGATCTCCAGGATCAAGTATATGGCATCAAATCCAACCCAGTAGAACACGTAGCCGGCGGCAAATGAATTGGGGCCGGTACAGGAAGCAAGAAGTATCATGCCAATAAGATACACAGCCAGCGAAACGATTAAGCCTTCTGCACGTCCCCAAAGCCCGAGAATCTTCCCAATGGGGAGTTTGAGTACACCTCCGACGATGGTAGCGAGGATCATGGCTGTTGTGACTTGTGGGGCCAAGTTGAAATTGGAATAGGCATAGTAAAGCACATTGCTTCCAATGTATTCGTGGAAAGACAGCATGAAGTAGGAAATCCAGATCCTAGTACACTGATTTAGCATAACATTTTTGCAAAAGAACATTTAAGTTGTAATCGTGGTTTGGTAAATCCAAAACTTACCATGCATATGTCATGTAAAGTGCCTTCTTGCTCCAGACAAGAGCAACTGCTTCTGCCTTTTGGACACCGATCTGGGCCTCCTTGGTGACCTGCTCGGGGTGCAACTCTGCCTCCATATTGGAGGTCTCTAACTTGTCGACGTTTGATAAAGCATTGGTTTCCTCGGCAGGACGAAGGTCGTCCACAATATGGGTGGCCTTTCGGCCCTTGAGTCGATCAACGACGATACCCATGATGCCTCTGAGATGTCTTGAGTTGAATACTCTTGAGGCTTTTTCCTGGAGCAAAATGTGGGAAATGCGTAGTATTTAAGTCCCCAACGCCACAGGTTCTTTAGTGGCTATTTAGCGCGGATGCTACCTAGCTCAACATCCATCCACTCGTCCCTCATTTTCTATACCCTTGGCTTTTAATTTAAATTTCCATCGTTTTCATGATCCACTTCAGGTCTTTTTTTTTTTTTTTTTTTTATCTCGGTGTACGTAGCAAGTGCCACAGGCTGTATAGGGCGAAATCACCTATACCATCCATACTTGCAATCCAGCCCCCCTCCGACCCAAATATTGCGAATTGTATGGAATTTGACAATTCTACTCTCTGAATGTCAGCTGCAAGGAGAATTCGGGTTCTCACCGATCCAAAGTTGCCGCCGCCGACGTGAGGAAATTAGAAGCGACGGATCAGATAACAAGGCTGGGCTGATATAGACTAGAATCGAGTCCCACTAGGACAGAAAAAAAAAATTGAAATAAAAAAGGAACAAAGCATTCGCTCCACAGCATGCCACCCATGAGTAGCTAACCTTGACACCACTACGGATTAATTAGCGGCCTTCTCCGAGTGGACGCCCCCTTGAGGTGCCGTGGAATAGATTTTGCGCAAACCGTATCTTATCTGATCTGTTCTGTTTCTATTGGACGAGGGGAAAAAACCACGCGACTGAGCCTAAACCGCGACGGGGAATGTGGCTTTGAAACTAGTGCCACAGCACCACACTAACCATCTTGTTTTTCTCTCGCACGCTCTTCTTGCCACTGGCAGAAAATTCTCCGCGCGTCCCATGCGGACATGACTCGCCGTTCGCCATCGGAGGTTTGACCCAATTGTTTCTCAGTCGGATGATCCGGTTATTTTTCTCGGGTCACTCTGGCGAGCTTCTACGGTAGATGAAAGTATTTTGAGAAGCTGAACGGTGGTTGTTCTTCTCATATTTGTGCGGTAGTGCTTGGAACTGAGCAGAATCGATGGGAGACATGAAGAATTCAACTGTGCGGCAGATAGGCGGGCTACCTGAACGCGCCCGCATCCGACCGTGCAGAACGATCGATGCTAACATGAACCGTGACTTGCTGAAAATATCACGCTTTTTGTGATGGTCTAATAGGTATCCTGACGCGTAATAAACGTACGTTGAAATTTTGCACGCTGTTTATTGACACACTGTTCGAAGTAATTCAACTTGAACATTTGAAGTTACAGACCGTCACCTGCACATGTGGTTGATGGGAATTAGGTATAAGCCTCGAGTGCTCACACATGCACCACTGGCACAGCAAAGGATTTTCCAAGATTAACACGCGTGAAACATTTCAAGGTTGAAAAGCAAACTGAGTTCTAGTGTGACAGAATCTAGGTAACTGCCGAATAGTGCCATCGGAGCATCCAGATATCAAGCATGACGCATTCAGGTCGCCTGAGCGCGATGAAGCTCGAGACAGTTGATCAGGACTATGACAAAGAGCAGACAAGTTCGCATTGTTGATAAATTTAACATCCTGGCCAGGAGATTGCAAGTTGGAACGAGAAAGGAAACGTTCGAAGGAATTATCGCTAATGTAGGCCTCGAAATAGAGCACTCGAGTGCTATTATTACTATATATGTACTATTCTATAATGCCAAGTCCAAGTTTTTACATGACTGAAAAGCAATTCATCCAAACTTTGAAAGGGGTCGCTACCACCTGCACATGGATGATATGTGACACATCCACAGCCTCACCCTTGGATAGTCAAGTTCTCTTGAGCACGGCACATGCGACCGGAACTGGAGACTTCCCATACATCACTTCCCACACCCTTGAGAGCGTAGAAAAAGGAATTAGGGTCCCATTTTCGCTTAATTGAAAGTAAAGGTGCGTAATTTTTGCCAAAAAAGGTCTCTTTCCATCTTGGTTGGCGGAAATTGGCCTCATTCTGATAACAACCACCCCCCGGCGTTAAAGCCTCAAGCTGTGGAACATACTTGTTAGTGATTTTGTACTGATCAGCAACCATTTTCGACCAGGGTGCAGTTTCATTCCAGGCGGTCCCTATTTGCATCGTAATTGCTGCATTTCGCATAGCTGGAAAAACGGCGTTGGATGTATTGCCTGGATGAGAGACATCCATGGCAACACCAACCGCGATGACACCTTGCTCTGTCAGGTTACGGAGCGTAGAAGCTAGCCCAACAGAGTTCTCTCGGAGAACTTGACGCGGGATCAAACGTCCACCGTATTGGTAGGATGACACGGCTAGATTGCCGTAAGGTAGAGGACCCATGTACTTGTTGTAATGGTCATAATATGAGCCAAACTGGGTATAGCTGACCTTGTGGGTAACATTTAGCTCGGCAAGGCCCGTGAGAAATGGTTGAAGTATAGACTTGATGTCTTCCGACGTCTTGTTGTAGCCTGTAACTGGGCTGATGGAAAAAACACCTGAAGCCATTTGGTAGATGGCAGTCACGCCGTTATCGATCATTCGAGGGAGCAGACGGTGGAAAAGGGAAACTGCTTGGGTGAAGTTGTCTGACTTCATGCCACTTGCGGCGAATTGAAGGGCGGCGCCTCCAATAGTTGCATCGGGATGTGCTTTGATTGTCATGGACGTAACAACGCCGTAGTTACCTCCACCCCCACCGCTAAGTGCCCAGAATAAATCGGAATTTTGGGAGCGCGACACATTCACCAACTTTCCCGATGATGTGACAACCTCGAACTCCAGTGTTTGATCGGCAGCCAGACCAAAAGCGGTGCTAAGTGCAGAGTGGCCGCCGCCTTGGGTGTACCCACCCGCCAATCCGACCGTGGGGCATTCGCCGGTGATCACGACGAGCCCTCGGGAAGAAGCTGCGCCAAGGAGTTGATACCCAAGAACGCCAGCGCCGATTTTGAATGCAGGGCCGTGATATGTAGAGTCCGACCATTTCTGGTATTCGATACTACTCATGTGGTGCGTCCAGACGGAGAGGGCGCCAGCGCCAGTCGAACGACCCAGATAACTGTGCTTGATTAGACATTTGGCCATAAATAGCAGGGTGTCCTGTCTTGTCCTGTCTCTCGTAGACTTACTCATGACCGGTATTGCGGATAACAAACCGAATGTTTCGTTTCTTGGCAAAATGGATGGCTGAGATAACGTCCTCGCTTGATGAGACATTCACCGCGTAGTTGATGTAGTTTCCAAGCAGACAAGGTTTGCTCGTTGGGGTGAACGGGTCGCAGCTCTGGTTAGCAAAGTATGTTTGCATTACAGAGGACGACGAGTCCAGGCTATTATGATAGTCAGTATATTCCCAGTCACTTGGGATCGCCATTCCCAGAGAGAAAGATGTAGATATGATTTCATACTGAGTTTCTGGTAGAGTCCAATTGGCCTGCAGTTTAGTGCAGGCCGCAGCATCGTAAGTTGGACCGTGGCAAGGCGTTCCGATCGGTACGGTCGCAATCAAACGGCCACCGACCGTCTTGTTGAACGTTGACCAATCTGACGACGAGGGCCAGCAGCTGTCGCTCGGCAAGCAGCGACACTGTGGCTCTGACGCGACCGCTGATGCGACCAGTGCCACAGCAATGGCCAGCCATCCCTTCATGGTGCGGGGTTGGAACTCAGAGTGGCCGTGGAGAAGTTTGCAGATCGCGAATTCTATTTGATGGAGAAGGGGACAAGCAACATTCCCGGCTTACCGTACTGCCGTCGTGTTGTAAGCAAACCTTGAGGTTATCGCGGTGGACAAGGTGTTCGGGGAGAACACAAAGAGCGATTGATGGTAGATGAGAGTTTTCCAGGGACAGTGCATATGCGAATTGTCTGCAGACTGCAGCCTGTGGATTAGCCGACATGAGCCGAATGACCCAAATTTGGAGTTGCAAGGAATCAATGTTCAGAGGTTGAGGCGACATGCATCGGCATATCACATTCCACACAGAACCGAGAAGCCAATCTGATTTCAAGAACCAGCCACTCTCAAGAATTAATCATCTGGTTGAGAGCTTTCGGACAAACAATAAGGTTGAACCTTCCATCGCTGCAGTTTGGGCGGATCTTCTGAACCACCAGGAGACTCTGGGATGCATAATGCTACGACCAGGGATCTGGCTGATCGGAAATCTCTCATCGGCAGCGCATCGAGAGAGATCATTCGGCGTCGGCTCCAAAGTGGATCCGCCACTCACACCGATTCACCAAGCTCTCTCAACAACTGATGACCTTCCTTGATGTTGGTTGGCCGCGCCCGACCCACAGCCCATATATTAGGTCGATGTATCCGGGGAAGCCAATGCAGATCACAGAATAAGGGTGACCCATGAACCCATGGATCCCTAATTTGGGCAGAATATTGCCTGTCGGAATTGACCCATTGCCGAATTTCAACATGCCCAGGTGGAACTTGAAATCATCAAAATTCGGGAGAGCAAAAAGAGCATTCCAAGTTGGCAGATTGTGGGGGAAAGGAACGCTTTCGAGAAAAGCTCCACCGCATTAATTGACGCGCTTATATATCTGAAAGGCCCTCGAGTTCAGTTTTGTAACTCGGCCATGTCTCCCATCGAGTCAACTTCCAGTCAAGACGATTGCTCGATCAGGCCCTACAATGACACAATCTGCCAATCATGGCCCAGCTCTTGAGAAGGGCGTCTGGGTGGCAGTGAGCATCGCGGCGGTTGTCGTGATTTTGAGAGTATTTGCCAAATTTAAGATCAAGAGGTTTCACATCGATGATGTACTCATGATTCTTGCCGAGGTTTGATCGCCATTTCGCCTTCCAAAGTTCTACTACTAGTAGCTCTCTGGTGAAGATCTCCCTGCTAACAAACCACTCGACTGAATTAGCTACTCGCAATCGTTTCAACCGTGTTCTTAACTCTGTCTGTCCATCATGGATTTGGACAAAAGCTGGGCGACCCATTCACTCGCGATACGTCACTCGTCCTAAAATACATCGCCATCCAAGTGCCCATAGTCACAATCAGCACCACAGTTGCCCGCTCTGCATTTATAATTTACTTGCTCGGCATTTTGGGTACGAACAAATATTATCAGATTGCATTATGGACGGTTTTGGCGATTCAACTAGCGGGAAATATTGTTTCTGCTGTGCTTCCCCTGAGTATCTGCCACAATGTCAACATCCTATGGGACCCGACAGTGAAAACTACATGTGGAAATTCTGCGGCCGTCATCAAGTTTGCATATTTCTCTAACAGTGAGCCCGATTCGAACCTGACAAGGCAATGTGACTCTAGCTAACAGTTGTTTGCAGCTTTCAACTCAGCGACTGATTTGTTCCTGGCGATCTTCCCTACTGTGGTCTTTTGGAACCTCAATCTCAAGCTCCGTATTAAAATCAGTTTGATAGTTCTTCTCAGCCTTGGGATCGTGTAAGTCATCTTGCCTTGTATATTGAGAACCGAAAACTGATGAATGACATGTGTAGTGCCATGGTTGCCTCTATCATCAAGACAACCAAGCTCGACCAAGTTCCTAGCATTACGAACTTGGGATCTACAGGAGGGATTGAACTCATCAGATGGGGATACGTTGAGAATGCTATCATTATCATCACATCCTCGATCCCTTGCATTCGGCCTTTGGTCATTTCATCTGTGCGCAAAATTTCAAGTGGCGGATTTTCTCGATCCTATGAGCTTAGCGGGCCTTTCAGCCCTCGACGGACAGGCCAAAATAAACTTGACTCAGGCCAATCTCAGGAGATCCAGAAGGTTAAGGATCCATATAACGTCAAAAATGATAGTGTTGAGCGTATTCTGCAACAAAGCAATCATACAAGCTCTACTGTTGCTCATCCGGACTCCCCAACAGCACAAGAAATGGAGGACGGATTGGGGACTTCAGGAATAACGAAACAGGTTGATATATCGATTGTATCTAACGAATCTGCTTACCGTGATTCCCGAAGCCCTGTATAGCCCGTCGGCTTTGTGATGATAAAATGAACATTTGAATGAAGAAATGTCAGTGTTTATTTAGCCAGCTTGAAATTGACGAAACCTTATGATTGAATTGGATTGAATTGGTATACGATATAATAGAATAATTAAAATTCCTTACATAGTCAACTGGCGATCTTAATCTGCTATGTAGACTTGCTGATTTGCAGTCCAAGTCCGAGAAGAGTCAGGACTCAAGCCGCGTAGTAAGCGCGGCCGCACTTCTTATTCTTACAACTAGAAATTGAATGGCACCGTTGATAATTGTAGATCTTGAATGAGTTGAATTCCAAATTGCAAATAATCTAAATTACTCCCAGATTTTTGGCGTCTCCAGTCCAGACATAAAATGCGGTAACAAGATTTGAAGGCCCATTCCAAGCAGCACACATAGCGAGACAATTTGATCGGGAGCTGCAACTGCACTTCAGAGCTCCGGACTGGAAAAATGAAATTGACTAGAAATCATCTCTTTTGGTGGTAGAATTGAGTATTTTAGGCACCGGCTGAGACTCTGCTGGGCAGAAACTTCTTGAATTGGAGGCCCAGGCTGTCTGCAGTGGGCTCAAAACTTGATGCATTGGCAGTCACCACATGCAGGGGGAGCTAGGTGAAGCTCCTAGGATATCAAAAAAAAGAAATATGTTCATGAAATGAAAGAATTTTTGTGTCAAAAACGGCAAAGAACTCAATTGTTGGAAGAATCATCCATGCCAGGAGAGCTCGGATTTAATTTGTCCTTTGCATCTCAGCAGGCCGCTTTTGACGCCACATGCCACACAGTAAGAGAAGGAATGGAATTGTCCCCAATAGAATGAATGCGACCAGAGTGAAAGCCCATCCGCGACCCATAGCGCTCAACATAGGATCAATAGCGGCGGAAGCGCCAGCAGAAAAGAATGATCGCACCATGTTATTTGCTGCGGTAGCAGCGGCAGGATGAGATGTGTGGAGATCTACCAAAAGTGTCGAAGTGGAAATAAATCCACCTGTTTGGCCGACACCAATGAAAAAGAGCAGAATTTCTGGGACTGCAAGGGGAACACCGTATTTGAGAACCCAGCCAAAGGCAAGCACTGTAACGCTTCCTATCACCACGAGAGGAATGGTAACCATACTGCGAGCCTTTTCAACAGAAATAGGGGCTTTCTGATCCGGATCTTGTTCATTGATGGGGCTCTTCGCGGACATGCGCCTATAATTCCAGTCCAACATGCGCCCGGTTACAAAAGACGCGACAATCGACCCAGTACCCAATGTGATATAGCATAGTCCAATTTCTAATTCATCAAGATGATATTGAGCCGTATAGACCTCAGTGATTGAAGAAAGAACGGTCATGTTCCCGCCCATAATAACACCTGTCACCACGAGAACAATGATAGAGTTGACATGGCATACAACTTTGAGAGGCTGCAATGGGTTCGGGAAACGAAGTTTGGGCTTCTCTTTACTTGGCAGGTCGTTTGATTCTTGAGACTCCGAGCTGACGGTCGAGGAAGATTCCGACATAGATTTGCCACGAGAGAAGTACTGAATGAAGGGTCGATTCCATCTTTGTGCAGGGGAGGAACCATCGCCGACCACATTCCGTGCGGTTTCTGGCAAAAACACAAGCAACGGTAACAGGAAGACACCAGATGCGATCGTCAAAAACCAAAATATAGACCTCCATCCTAAATACTGAGCCAAGAGACCACCAATTATGGGCCCAATAGCTGGACCCATAAAGTTTCCGGCCATCACAATACCCATGGTTGACCCACGTTCTTCTTTGGTACTCACATCGGCGACCGTGGCAGCGGACAATGCAACGGTACTGCTAATTCCAGATGCCTGCATGCACCGGAGAACAATCAAGGCAGTGTAGCTGTCTTGCAAAGCGAGGCCGATGTTTGACGCAATGTATAAAATGAAACAAATAATATAGGCCGGTCGGCGGCCAGTATGATCTGCGAAGCTGCCGATGAACATAGGTGCGATGCCTTGGAAGATCTGGTGCATGTGTTAATATGATTCATTCCCCGAGATTTGTACAATTGATCACTGCGACCGAGGCGCTCGTGGAGAGCAACTTGAAGCTTGCTTACCATGTAGCTTGTGACCGTCAAATTGATAAGCGACGTCGACACATTAAGATCTTCCGCGAGTGTGTTCAAAGCTGGGAAGTAAATCTGAGCGGATAAGGAGGAAAAGAGGCCTGCTCCTGCAGCTGTTCCCACGATGTATCGTTTTTGCAGCTTGGTGAAAGAGCTATAAGGCGGCGATGCAGCCTGCGGGTGCGAGGCCTTAGAATCCATTCTTGATGGAATTAATTATTCGTATGCGGACTTGAGTAGTGGGAAAAGAACAAGATAAGAGGCGAAATGAGGAAACTTAAACACCACGATGTTGGAAGCTGAATATGTAATTGTCTGCAGCTCGAATGCAAACGAATGAAATGGCCTGTGGCCGGGTGGCAATTGGATGTTTCTCTAGATTTCGAAATTCGATTCGAGATTGAGACAAGGGGGGTTTTCATAGAGTAATTTGTGAAGATTTTCATGTAGGTAGTGTGATATGTCATCCACTAAAAAAAAAAAAAGAAGGCATTGAAACGCTGCACCTAACCCTGCACATCCGGATGTATGTACATCAGGCCTACGCCATACCGAAGATCTTGGTAAAAGTACGGCGTACACGTGTACGGATGTTTGGAAGAGAGTCCCCTGAAGCTTATAATGGTGTGATTTCACAAGCATCGCCAAGAAAATTAGAATGATCGACGGGACACCTCAAAAATTATCCTTCTAAAATCGCCGACTGTGTGTACCTTGGAGCTGTCGAATTACGTACATTGTGGCGGTGAAGTCGCCGCGCGCGCGTGTGTCGGTTCACGGGAGGAAGCAGATCACCCGGATTGACGGAATAGGGGGGCAAGACGAGAGCTTCGGGATCCATCACGTTGGTGGGTTGACTCGGAAAATGCAGGGTACTAGTGTCTGGCCTCAGGGGTCCTGCAGGACCCTGATGGACGTTTGAATCGCTGCTTGGCAACTGTGACAACCGTTATTGGCTGCGATGCAACGTCTCCACTATTGATCTTCCATGATCTGCCCGCTTACCATCACTTCCGGCCATTATACCATCCTGCATAAATCGGTTATCAGATGGCACGTCCCGATCTTTGTCATGGTCTGGTCCACCTTTTTTTAGGCATGAAGATCATTGAAGCCTGGGCTGGGTCGCGGTGGAGCGCAACGCCATTGAAGGCTATACTGAATACGTAGTCCCTTAAACTAGCTGGCAACGTTCCTTGCATCATGTCGATCTTTTCTACGGAGATACCTCGTTTACGCATTAGAAAAAAAAAGCACGACAAGAACGAAAGGGGGTAAAAAAAGCTTGGGAGATGTAGTTAGCTTGGAAACTTGCATTTCTTCAGTTACCCGTCGCATAAAGAAGCAAAAAAGAGAGACAATGGGTGGAGATTTGTATCCGGACTTGGAACTATGCAAGTCAGGTGAGATTACGTGGATCACACTGCTGAAACTATGTATGACAGGAAGATCCGCCATGATTAAGGAATTGATTTTCATGTTTCGAATGGCCTGGATCTGGTAAGTTTTCTATTTGTAGTTTCCATTGAGTAATAAGCTCAGAAATTCCAGCCAATTACACTCGCAAGACAGAACTAGTTTGAAAGGAACAGTATGCTTTTCCCCTGATACCTTACTCTTGAGTATAGAATTGAGTTTTGAATCCACCGAATGGAAGGAATCACGCCATGGTTTTCGTGGATTCGAAACTTTTCCAAAGGTCCGCAAGACGCGACATCAGCACCCGATTTTGAGAATTGGCCAGCAATGTTTGGTGACGAAGCACCGTGAACAGGAATATTCCATCAAGACCCACAAGAAGGGAGAGTGGCCAAATGTGATGTACACAGGAGGGTTATCCATCCAAGGGGAGCTTTATGATCGACTCGGTCGTTTGCCTGGTACATTTGATCGCCTGAAGAGAACTATTTAACCAGACAATTCCCTCAATTTACAAGAGTCATTCCATTCAATCAAAGCATAAGAAGAATTCAATATCAAACAACATCTTTCCTCATTATACATACCCTTGTTCCATTCCACGGTTCGATTCAAGTCATATTCCCATCACAATGGCACCGAACACCGCACAACCAGTACAATCCGTGACCATCATTGGAGCTGGTCCTTGTGGTTGCGCATTTGCAGCCGACCTTGCCAGTCGTGGAAGATCTGTTCTCCTTTACGGTCACCCGGAACATAGAGGAGCGCTTCCAATGATCGAGAAAAACGATGGCTGGTTGAACTCGGATGGTGAGGTCACTGGCAAGTTTCAAGTCAAGACCACGAGTGATATGTACATTGCAATTCAACACTCTTCCTTCCTTGTGGTGACTGTTCCCTCTTATGGACAAGACAACATCCTGCGAGTTCTTAGCCAATTCGACCTTCGCCGACACACACTCATAATGAACGCCGGAAACTTTTTCTACCTCGCAGCTCGTCAGAAGATCAACGCCCATGCCATAATGGAGACAGACATTTCACCTTATGCAGTTCGCATTACAGGAGAAACTGTCTTTGTGAAGGGCACAAAGAAGAGTCTGGCGATCTGGATGGAGCCACCAACAAACCAAGTCGAGCGTTTGAACCCACAGTCAGACATTGCACTTCGTGAGAGTGTTGAATCGATATTCTCCTTGAACCTGGTCTGGTGTCAGAACCTACTCCAAGTTGGTCTTAACAACATCAACCCAGTCGTTCACTGTCCAGCGGCTCTCATGAACGCTGGGTGGATTGAATCTACCAAGGGCGACTTCTACTTCTATGCCCAGGGTATGTCGAGCTCTGTTTCCAAAGTTTCGGAGAAAATTGATCAGGAGAGACTTGCAATTGCCCGTGCCTACGGCCTCGATCTTGTCGATATCAACACATACATGAACAAGAACTATAGCCATGACCGTGAATTTAGTGATTATCATGATTTTGCAGTCGGATCGGTTATTCACAACAAAACCAAGAGTGCCCCAACCAACATGCAACATCGATATCTGCTGGAAGACATTCTTTATGGTATGGTCCCATGGGTCGAGCTTGGAGCCAAATGTGGATTGGCATCTCCAACCATTCGTTCCCTTATAGAGCTCGCGTCTGTCGTCAGCGGCTTTGACTACTTTGAACATGGACGAGGCTTGACTGCCGCAGGTCTGGGAGAATCCACGAAGGAAGATGTCATGATGGCCCTTGGTGGACCTCTAGACAACATCCCGACCAGCATTCTTCCTCCCTTGGCTGAAACACCATCCCAAAAGTCTCTTGTCTCGCATCCCGTCATGCCGCAAACCCAAATTGTGGCATGAGGAGTGCGTACATATCGCGATTTTCTTTTGAATGCTTTGTCAATTTCAGTTTTTCCTAGCCAAAAATCTTGCGTGCCTTTTTGTTTTTTTTTTTGCGTGGGAATGTTCCGCAGAAATATGATACCTTTCTGTGGCAGCGTGGCTTAACTTTCGGCTGCTTTTGTTATTTCAGTTTTGGGTTGAAAGCAACATTATCGAAGAAATAGACTGTGAGTTAATGTTATAGAGCCAAATTGAGTGTGCTTTTACTTCTTCAATTATCAAGAACGATCACAGTAGTATTGAATGAATTTTTGAACATGATGAAAGAGTCTGATTGTCAGTCGCTTCCAGGTTCCAATGTTAATATGTATTCTTCGAAGTACATATAACCAGTACTTCAACATAGTACAAATGACGACATCCATCCAGACTAATTCATCTGAAAGATTGACGTCTTGTTAGCAAGAATTGGTTGGGCGGGAATGTAAAAATAGCAGTGGACATTTGAACGATAGACTTGTTTGAAGATAGTAAATTGCGCTAAAGAAAGGCGAATCTAAATGCGCATTTCAATTTTTGAAACCCGAAATCATGATATAAGTCATTGGACTTGAACTCTATCTGTACAGCTTTGAAAAGAAACCATGCAGCTCTAAACCTACATGCGCAGATAGTTGTCGTACCCTCGTTTCAAACCAACCTTGACAAATGTCTACTCTACTCTACACTATACCAACAAATGACGTGCATACGTGGAGTTCAGTCATAATGTGTCCATGCCTGGGAGCTACCGCGGTGGCAAGAGACCTGGAGATCTTGTCACGCATAGAGGCTTCACGGAATGATGTGTTGTAAGCCGATGATGAAATCAGTCATCGATCAGCTGAAGAGACCCATGGCCCTCCGCCTTGTCGAGCGCATCAGCCACGCGCGACCCATCGCCCTCAAACAGCATCGCATCGTAGGTCGTCGCACCTATGATACAGCCAAATATAGGGGCAAATAATGGAACCAGGAAATAGTTGCCTGCGGCTGTGAACACCTCCGAGCCGTAAATAAATGCAGAGAACACTCTCGGGCCAAAGTCTCTGGCCGGGTTCAAAGCCTAACAAGCGCTTGAGGTTAGCTTGCTTTTCTGTGGAATGATTAGGAGCGACAAAAAAGAAAGAAAAAAACATACATAGCCAGTCTGCCAACCCAACGCTGCACCAATCATCAAGAGCAGCAAAAACACAGATAGATGCGGGGCAGGGAACCGAGATGTATTTTTCTGGTCTGAGATGCTCAATAATCCAAACATGAGCACAGCTGAGCCCAGCACCTCGGAGAACACGGCCTCCCAGTTCGAGGTGAAAAAGTCAGCTGGATAAGTGGAGAAGACTCCCGCGGAATGATGGCCACTCGGGCTTAAAATAGATCCGCCAGGGATTGTATACTCGGGATCCCAGGCATTAATGGCTGAGCGATAATTCACATACACGATCGCAGCCCCGACAAATCCGCCGAGGAACTGGGCGAGTAATTTGGCGGGCAGAACCTTCCATTGTCCTGGAGATGGACGTACAAGCGCTGTACATAAAGTGACAGCTGGATTGATTGACGGGCTAGGATCAGCCAAATAACTGGAGAGGCAAACAGCGGAAGCCCACGCAATGTTGATGGATAACCAGGTGCCGTATTGGTAGTTGGATAGGAGACATTGGGCCACGACACCGTCGCCGATGACAATGAGGAGGGCGGTCCCAAGAAATTCGGCCAGGTATGGCCTCAGTGCCTGACGAGGGATCATGGCGGCGATGGAGGAATTCCTACCCCTCAGGAAAAGCCGGTCTGTTTATTTAAATAGAGCAGTGGGCCCTCATGCAGCCTGATGTCATGGCGCGGAAATGCCTGATAAGGGATGCCGGTCTGCTGCCGATCGCGTCTGTATCTTCCTATCAGCTGCAGCAATCTTGCGATCTCTTCACTTGATCATCTTCCAATCTTTTGTAAGGTCCTACAGTGAGACAGAGTCACAGAGAGGCGATCTTCTCACAAGCGTGGCTGAGCTCTTTCTGTTGGTATCCACCAAGCTGTGCCGACGCGTCGCCATTTGAATCCTCACACCGCGAAGAAATCGGAACAACAAAGCGAGTCTGTCTTGTCACGATGCCAAACTGTCTACGTTGTTCATTGAAGAGGAAAAGATTGATTTTTATTTTTATTTGAATTGAGATGCAATTTGCAGTTTTGTAATGTTCTCTCGTGGGGAAACTTGCACGAGAAGGCCTCCGATCGTCGGTCGCCATCTCCATATCCATCTCCAAGCCAATGCCTCGCGAAGTGAAGTATTTCGTTCCGCAGGAAAAGAAGAAGAAGAAGAAGAAGAAGGAGGAGGAGGAGGAGGGGGGGGGGGGGGGGGGAGGCAAAGTGCCCAAAACCGGAAACAACCAACTGTTTAAGAGGTGGGTAATTTGGCCAAAAA